>BMAV01022164.1:0-17255 GCA_019973955.1 Trichonephila inaurata madagascariensis | reverse complement strand
AAAGGGGGCAATTATTAAACAATTAGGGGAATGACTGTTTTTATTGTGAGCCCTTTTTGAGACCCGAACCAAGTGGCCCCAAACGCTGTAGTTTTACAGGGACTAGCTACGGTGCGATTTGAGAGGCTATTGTTTCCCAGCATTGCAGAGAAACATTGTTTAAAAACCACGATATTTATGCAGAACGGAGCATCCCCCGACATCGCTAAACCTGTTTAAAAATTGCTGCATGATACACATGGGTGACAAAATAATACGAACACCTATGAAAGAGGAGAAATGCTTTATTAATAGGGATTTGGACCCCCCTTTGACTAAATTACAGACTGTATGCGACGTGGATGGAACGCATAGGGGTTTCATGAACAATTTTTAAATGGAATATGAAGCCATTCTTCGTGGAGAGCGGTCTCTAATGCCGAAATCGTAGATGGTGGGGGAATCGAGCACGGAGTTTTGACCCCAAATATCCCCACAAATATATAATATTTAAATCAGGTGACTGAGGGGCCAAGAAAAATGACCTACTTCCCTCATGCTCTGCAAACCATTCTTGCGCGATTTTAGCTCTGTGGATAGGAGCGTTGTCGTCTTGATAAAATGGGCATTCTCCGGAAATAAGTGATATCGACAGGTGGGCAGCAAACCCTGCCATGCAGAGTAACAAGTGGCCCAAGCCCACCAAGATATCGCCCCCATACCATAGGGACCCACCTCCATGCTTCACAGTCGGCATGATGCATTCAGGAGCAAATGCTTCTTTGGGTTTTCTCTACACATAACTCGTCCGGTGGTCTGGAATGGGAAACGTTGATTCGAAAAGATGACTTATTTCCCACTGTTGGGGTCACTGTCTGTGTTTCACACCACTGGCGTCGCTGTAAACATGACGTGCTGTTCCCAAAAAGGTTTACAATTGCAACTCTTCCTCAAAGTTCGAAGCATGCAGTTCCCTTTGAACGGTTCTCCCGAAATAAGGGTTACGAAGATGATATTCACTCAGACGTTATTTGGGATAGCGATTGCTTGCGCTTTCGGGCCACTATGCGGGTAGGGCTCTTTATCCCTCTCGGAAAGCTTTCTTTTCCGTCCACTTTTTTGTGCTTGCCAGACGCCACATTCCACGCTTCTTGTATGCGTATAACGGCGGATCAGTACTTCTTGCACCCAAATAATTGCTGTTTCCGTCACCGAGCAACCAGCGCACCTCTTCCAACAATCATACCTTTTCCGAAACCTGACAGGTCCGTATTGTGTTTTCAGAAATTACAATAGACGCGCAACACCTTGCGCGTTGAGCGACTGATACATTACCTTTCGAATCGCTAGGCGGCGGACCCAACGCAAAATGACATCGCGCTGTGCGTCTTTGAAATGGCCGCCATTTTGCGGGGTTCGTATTATTTTGTCACCATCGTACCCCTTGGTGCGATTGAATATAAGCAGAGGTTTCGAAACGCTTGCCCCAGGGCCCGGAACTTAATCCTTGCGATTTTTATCTGCGGGGACATGTGAAAGATATGGTTTATTACGAACGACATGTTTCTGTTACTGAATTGAAATCAGCAACGGGGACACGCGGAGTGTCTCGTTGCTAAATTTTAAGTCAACAGAGATTTTAAATGCGACGGTGGACCATGCTGTTTTACGTTTTATGATAAGTTCATTGAATAAATAATAGTTTAATTGTTTTCCAAAACGTCTTTATGGATTGTTTAATTTGTGATCTTAATTTACATTAATTTTTGATTGCATGGTACTGTAAAAATTTAATTATTGAGACGAATTGTATGTGGAATTTTGATAAACTGTAATGGATGTTTTATATTGTTTATATTCCTCTTAGAATGTCATTATGCTCTGTCTATCGGTTTGGGAAGTTGTATATGCCACTGGTCAACGCTGAAATATGGTACAGCGCCATCTATCGGGTGAAAATGGCGATTTTTTCCCTTGCATATTTGACTTGCGCATGTTCTGCGCATCATTAAAATATATAATACAAATTTACATAAATAATTATACTGTTCGAATGATATTCCAAATTTTATATATTAGGTTGGGGAAAAAGAAATCTATTATTTTTTCGGTAGATGGCTGTAATGTCCATATCTCTTGAAGTATCGATTAAACAATTTCAAATTTATGCTCGTTGTCAAGGTGACAGTTTACACTAAAAAGATTCGTTTGTCTTTTTTTGTTTGGTCCATTCAGTGGTGAGTAACAGCGTGTTAAAAATGGGTCAACAAAGAGAAAATTTGGTACATTTTACAGTTTTTCTTTGATAAAGGCAAAAATGCAAGCCAGGTGGCTGAAATTGTGCATGGTATTTATGGTGTCGATACTGTAACCGCTAATTACGTGCAATTTTGGTTTCGTCGATTCCGTTCAGGAATTTTTGATGTTAAAGATGCATCTCGCACAGGCAGGCCCGTCGTCGAAAATGTCGATAAAATCACAGAAATAATCGTTGACCGGCATGTTAGTAATAGTAGCATCGCCCAGGAGCTAAAGATCAACCAATAAACAGTTTTAACCCATCTGCGCAAAATTGGATTCAAAATGGAGCTCGATGTTTGGGTTCCACACATTTTAACACCAAAAAAGATGATGGATAGAATTTCCATCTGTGAAGCCTTGGCCAAACGCAATGAAATCGGCCCATATCTTAAGCAGATGGTGAGTGGGGATGAGAAATGGGTCACATACGACAGTATTGTGCGAAAACGATCGTGGTCAAAGCGCGGTGAAGTAGCTCAAACGGTGGCCAAACCAGGACTAATAGCTAGGAAGGTTCTACTGTGTATTTGGTGGGACTGGAAAGGAATAATTTATTATGAGTTGCTTCCGTTTGGCCAAACACTAAATTCAGATCTCTACTGTCAACAACTGGACCATTTGAAGCAAGCGATTGACTAGAAACGGCCAGAATTGGCCAACAGAAGAAGTGTTGTGTTCCATTACGACAATGCCAGGCCACACATGTCTGTAGTGACTCGCCAGAAACCCTGGGAGCTTGGTTGAGAAGTTTTAATGCATCCACCATATAGTCGAGACCTGGCCCCAAGCGATTGCCACCTTTTTCTCGCATTGCAAAACTTTCTGAGTGATAAGATATTGGAATCAAGAGGATATTGTGAAAATCGATTACTAGAGTTTTTCGCCAATAAGAACCAAGACTTCTATGATAGAGGCATTATGAAGCTACCTTTAAAATGGCAACAAATTATACAACAAAACGGTACATATTTGGCCTAAATCGGACAATCCGAACATTTTAAATAAAGTCTTGAATTTCATGCAAAAATAATGGATTTCTTTTTCCCCAACCTAATATATATTACATTTATCACCAAACCATATCTTTTATTTCTAAAAGAAGTTGATTTTTAATATCTTTCATTGCTATAATTACAGTAGATTTATTTGCCCCTTTCTTAGATTGCTCACAAATGTATTAAATTTTAATCTATTAAGATTTTATATGCTTTTATTTTCTTCACTTTATAACATTTTTTCAATCTGAAAGGGAAATAAATATCTAATTTTTCCTTTAGCGTAGTTATTAGTTGCATTAACAGTACTTTTTCACGAAATAACAACGATATATTTTAAATCGGAATAGCATTTCGCACAAAACGGAATATCGTTCACAAAGTTGTGCCATTATCATTTCAAAAATAACAATTTCGTCAAAATAATTGTCGTTTTGTGTGTGCTTGCTAAATTTCGAGTCTGTCGGTCTAATAGCTGAATAACGGAATTTTTATATCCCTCGCACCCCCTTGGAAGTCGATATCCTGCAAAACCCGTTCATAGCAGACCTCTACTGAACAAAAGGTTCATGTTTGCCACGTTTTATGTCTGTAGGTCTAATACTCTAAAAACGGGAGTCTTTTATCTCCCCCTCCCTTTTTTTAAATTTAATTTATTTGCAAAACTCCTCATGTTCCACATTGCATGAGATGAGACTTACAGATGTAAGTGGTAACACATATAATTTAAAACAAAATTAAAAGATGAAATTAATCAGATGAAATATAAAATAAAAAGGATGGGAGGAAATACACAAACATAAATAAGGGGAGATATCACAAGACATTAAGGCTTTCAGTACAATTGACCAACAAAGACAAAACAGGCGGCCAGGAAATACCTAAACGTTTCAACTCCTTTTTAAAATTTTCTCTTTTACAAAAATATAGGTTTACAATACAACAATACATGTTTTGCAGTTTCAGCAGCCTGACTACTTAAGAACAAATATCACTACCAATTAAATTAAACCTAGACAAATAGCTCTTAAAATTTCCATATCCTGTTAGAATATGAGATAACTTAAAATAAGCAACAAATTTCTTACATTTTAGCCGTAGATAAATGGACGAAAAAAACTTTTAGTCCATGAGCTTAGGCGGAGCCAAAATTCGATGTTCCAGGAAGAAACAGTTTTTTCCCCAAAGCTAAATCCCTTAGTGGGAAAGAAGAATGAAAGGGTTTTGCATTGAAGTTGCCTCTTTGGCCAACTGGTCCACTCTATCATTGCCGATATTTATGTTCGGGGACATAGCGAAATATCAGCAATGGTAGAGCGGACAAGCTGGTCAAAGAGGCAACTTGCCAATATATGAACCTTCGTCTGCCTTTGCCCCCACTGGAAGCTTAACTGTTTCCCCTCCCGGGGAGACAATTTTCGTAAAACCGTTCTTAAACGTTGCCAAAGCAAAAGATGCCGCCAAATGCACTAATCGTTTTCTAAACATGAATGCGAACGACCGTTATTAGCTGCAAATCACGGCCTTTGGCAACGTTGCACATGCACGGACAAACTCTTCCTCAAGCAGGGGGGATTTAGAAAAAAATTCACTAAAAATAAATTTGAAAATCGTTTTTGGCGGAAATAGGGTTACGGCTTCTTTGAAACTTCAATGAAGCTCTCTGCAAAGATTTGGAACGATACAATCAACAGCGTGGATTTGTATATGTTCCAAACAAATATACAAACATTTAAATTTATATATAAGGTATGTTTGAGAAAAGAAATTGTAGAAGCTGTTTATACTTGAAAGTTCAAAACATAATTTTATATGTTTATGTGATTGCAAACTACCTTATGTATATTTTGTCAGAGGTTCATTGAACTTTTGAGTCGACTGCTTCCGTAATTATTTTTCATTTTACATTTTTTTTAACAAAAAATTATGTTTTTAATACATATAAATCATTACGTGTTTTAAAAATTATTTCTAACATTTCTTCCTGCTTATTATTTTAAATGGCTTTAATTTTTTTCCAAATCCATTTTCCTTACCAATTTGCTGCATTAAAATCTATAAAAGCAAAATAATAAATTGCAAATAATCATTACTGTAGTTTAAAGCACATTTCCGAATTTTTTTTGCTTAATTTTCGGTTACAATTTTTCAGAAACAATAGATGTTTACACGTAGCATTTTAGTTTTTTGGAAATTCGTGAAAAAATTTCATTGTTTTACTAAAACTGTGCAGTGTCTCGTATTGATTTTTTTCGCTCACGCAAACGCCTGCATTTTTTGGTTTCCTCATTATATTCGGGGAATCGCGTGCTACCTATTTTTGTCTTGGTTCCACTCAGTTGCTCCGCATACTTTGTTTAGTTTTGATGTATTTCAGCAGAAAAAAGTAAGAAAAAGTATTCTCGATTTATGTTTGTTTGGGTTCCGCATATCGACCTAGGTTTTTCTTCTGAATTTGTAAGATGCATGCCAACTCCAAATGTATGTCTTGTCATGGAAAAGTTTAGAGTTAAATTTTTTTTCTCTTCTTGAATATTTTTTTCTTTATTGGAGATACAAAGAGGGTTGTTTCTTTATTGACTTTTTGTGTATCATATATTTAGATTTAAAAAAAAAAAGGTTTCGAAAATGTTTCGATGGAGAATCGTTATCAGACTTCATTTAAAGAAAAAAAATCTGTATTTATTATTGCTTTCTAATATTGCTATTTGAATTTATTCAGTTTTATAAAAAACGAATCAATTTTTGAAGAGTGATCAGAAGGTTACATGTTCATCAGTGGCATAATGTACACCTTCGCACCGGAAGGGGGGGAGGGCAGGATTCTAGAGGGGCCCAAAAGTTACGGTTTTGCAATCTTTTATAAGATTGCTTGGGGCCCCAAACCAAACTTTGCAGGTGGAGTTCTAATATTCTCCGTTACGCCACTGATGTTCATAAGAGTGACGTCTTAAGGCATGGTCCAATTGGGCCTCGCCCTTGGTGGGGGCCTTGTTTCATTATCGACTGTTTTAATAAGATCATCATTCGGATATTTTTTGGTCAGGTATTATTCCCTCACATATTCTCCGAAAAACAGGGATTTTCAAACTGCATGTCAACTGGCAAAAGTGGTAAGACTGTATTACTGTGTGATGATAGTTGTCCATGTCTAGGCCTAGGCCTAATTCTCTTAACAATCATTTAGCTCATTTAGTCGAAATGCGGCCATCGGTTGATCCAGTTTGTGATATTGTGAGTCGTGCACATTTATATGTTTCAAATTACTGTTTGTACGAGTATTTGACAATGCATGCTATATACTGTCTACTTTTAAAAATCAAAGGTAGGGCCTATTTTAGGGACCCAATGCCTCATAAAGTCTAAGACACGTCCCTGGTTCATATCTTCTCCGAGATAGCAGTTTGAGTTGTGAATCAATTATCACTTTAGAATCAACATAAAAGCACAATATTTTACTTATGGAATTTTTAATACCAAATAATTCTATTTGTATCCAAAATTTTGCTGTTGTTGCTGTACAGCAAAAAGTATTCCTAAATGTAAATTATAATCATTTCAAATCATATTGCTTTCTAAGAATGCTCGTATTAGGAAAAGTTAATAAATATGAATTATGGTTTTCATTTTACGTTAAATGATCTGTCAAGAAAAGCTAAAATTAAATTGCGTGTACATAATCAAATAGCCTCAATTAGTTGAATCGAAAAGAGTAAAGAAAATTTTTGTCCTGCAATATTGTAATATTACTATTTGGCATTATTCGATTTGTTATATATATATCTACAGGAATTATACGAAGGACTGTTGGTGAAGAATTAAATCGAAGTCAAGCTCAGATAAAAATTAATACATCGATTATTACTTAAATTTGTATGTGATTAGGAATGTGAGATATTGCTGAAAATAGGGTCAATTTTTTCATAAATTTTAAGTTAATTTTGAAGCAGATATTTTTATCACGAAACCTTTAAACTACTTCTAAATTTGGCATTCTCGGCACGTATCGAGGCCAAAGGATTTTAGTCTTGCAGTAATTGTCATTCTATGATTTATTTATTTAATTATTCCATTCCATTTTTGCATATCATTATAACTTTCCTGAAGAGCTAAGCAAAGTAAAAGCACTTAACACAAATTACAATCATGTTTTACAGTTTTATTAACTGAAGGGTTTTAAAAACTGTGTATAAAGAAATGATTATAAATTGAAAAAAAAAGGAATTGCATTTGTTTTTTTTAACGTGTCAGAAGTGCTTCTTTTATTAATTTTTGCAAGGAGAAATTCGGGGTTGTGATATTTATATCAGTTTCCAATAGTATTCTCACACGCAATGATACTTTTAACTGTTTATTATTCATTTACTATGAATACGGATGTTATAGAAATTTAAGAATTCGCTTTCTACTAATTAGAACTCTGCATGTGAAATATAAGAAATCTATCTAAGATTAATGTTATAAATACCTGTAGTAGTGTTTACCTGTTAACAGTGTGACGTAGCATTAATCACTACAAACACGCCTGTGGGCTTCACATTCCTGACATAGCTGCGGTAACCTGGGCTTTAAGAAATTAGAATTTTGCAATTCTAGCAAAATGCGTATTTCGTATTCCTTAACCGCATTATTTTATTTACAAAACATTTTGTGATTTCTTCTCCTCGAACTATAGCCTTTTGGGAATAACCGTATTGCATCTTGGTGTAGCCACATTATTAACCTTATTATCATTCTGGTTATACCTGTAAAGTAGTCTTCGAGTAATAACTCCAGTAGTTTTGTGATATCTATTATATATATATATATATATAAAGGTTGCAGCCCCTGGTCTAGTCTAGTATAGGGGTTGGCAACCTATGGCACGCGTGCTACACGGTACAATTCTCAGTGGCACTCTGCACTGTTAATTTTGAGTGAATGGAAGTTGATAAATATGTAGTGGATCTCTCTCTCTCTTATTTGACAAATATCTTCAAAATTATGGAGATTAGCGGAATTATGAAAAAATCTGAAAGGTTACAGCTGTTTATATATATATATATATATAAATGTGAAGTGCTCAAACAAATCAAATTTATTTTACACAACTCGCGATACCATATTTTAAACCCCGTCAATTTTATTCTTTACCCGGCTTCCTTTCTGTATTGTTGGCAATCGTGTTTTATTGATGAAAGGGAACAACTACAAAAAATCCAACCCGGGGTGGGTTTTCGGTAAAAACCCCAGTAGTTTGGGATATTATTTTATATATTATATTATATATATATATATATATATATATATATATATATATATATATATATATATATAATACTATTGGGAGAGTAATGTCTTTTTTATATTCAGAAATATTGTTATTAATTATAAAACAACGTAATAAATTTTGTGTCAAAAATCAGACATTATAAATAATATATACTTTTTATAAATAGTTAAAATAAAATCCCCAATTTTTTTATTAATAGTTATATAAATAAAGTATTAAAAAATATTTAAAGGGAAAATTATGAGATTGAAAATAGTTTAGATATAAAAAATTTTTTGTTATAGTTATTCCATAGTCAATATTAGATTAGAAATTATTTTACTATTTTTTTTATTCATATTTACCTGGTGTTATTATAGTTATGCATAATATGCAACTATTATTTTTTTTTATTTCCATTCTTTTAATCTTTTTTTTAAAGTGCACATTCAGCCCTTTTTTTGATTTAAATCTGTATTGGGGTATAGTATCTGGCAACAAATTGAATGTTTTCACCAGATTTAGCTGGGTTTGTTTTTGTAATTGAATTTTAGGTAAGTTACCTCTATTTTGTAATGGATTTAGATTTTTTTAAATATTATTTCCTATTGGTTTTTACCAGTGTTATTTAAAAAAAAAGGGGGAAGGTTGGGGGCCCAAAAAAACATGTTCAACCCCACTTTTATAAAATTTTAAATTTTTATAAATAACTGCCCTAAGTCAGTAATGCATAGCACTGCAGCATCCATTTTTATTTACTTCCGATTACTTTTTTTGTCCTTCATTGTGTGATTTTCCCGTCTATGTGTTTGTCGAATGTTTTGATTGGGTGTGACCCTTTTTATAGAAATTGGCCTTTATATATATATATATATATATATATATATATAAAAATTAAACAAATCAAATTTATTTTACAACTCATGTAATATTTTTTAAACCCCCTCAATTTTTTTTTACCCGGCTTCCTTTCTGTATTGTTGGCAATCGTGTTTTATTGATGAAAGGGGAACAACTACAAAAAATCCAACCATGAGCTTTATTCGTATTATACAAAAACTTTTACCATGGGTCAGCTGTGTTGATGACATCCCGTGGCAAGTTCAGTGGTGCCGGAAGGATCCGCACCGCGTCATCTCGTTGAAAACTTGCTTTTTTTGCGCTTAATTGCTCATGCCTGTTTTAATGTTCTCGCTCTGCACTGACTTTCTCCAATTCCGGACGGAAGGCCGATGAAGCCCGTGACCTGACCTGCTTCATTGTTCGATGATCCTTCTCTTTCTCCTTCCTTTTAATTCTTCTCTTACTTTTTTTTGTATATATCTTTCAAACCATTTGAATGCATAATTAGCTTTTTGCGACCGGTTTTCAGGAGTAAATATTAATTAGATTACTTTATTGCTCGATTTTAGTTAATTAATTTATATGAAAAAAATGTAAAAATCTGAACATTAGCTGTGGCGCGGACTTATAATGTATTATTGCGATTAATGTGTACTATAGTTATTTATGTTTTGGACCACCGTCAAGTATATAGGACGACACCGAAATTGTATCATATTTATCAAAGTTCCACACTACATTACCTGGAATGTGTATCAATCCCTCTTAAATTTATTGTAAAGCATACTTTATTGTATTTTATGACTGTCTTCATCAAAACAAGTTTTGAGCTCACGAACCTATTGTACCTTATTTTTTTTTAAGCAAACCTGTGGCTTTATTTTTTTAAAGCAAAGAACCAGTTTCTCACAAATTTGTGAAACAAAATCGTTTTTTTGATGTTGAAGGCTTTCGAATTACCACAGATAACTATACGTGAAAATCTCTGATAAATTCCCATTTCTTTCTCGTAACATAGCAAAAGCAATATTAGTAAATGAGTTTCATAATTTAACAAATTACACCAATTCTTAAATTTATATCTATGATACTACCGCGTGGCCACGTTAGCCGGAAGGTCATGTTCAGGTGCTCATTGCTGACTTAAAAACCAAGGGCCACTAAAGACCCATCGTATAGGGGAGCTGATGCACTTTAAATCTGTCGAGGCTCAAAATCCTCCTGTTGGCGTGGCGTGGTACTTGAGAAGTGGGAGGGTGCCATATTAGAAGTCGTCCGTCACCAATAGCCCTCGGGTTGCTTCACAGTGAGACATAAATTAAAATCATAACTGAGTTTCGACTCAACCCTACATAAAAATTTTGGGTCTGGTCATTTAACTTTAATATTCCACACAATGTATTTCCTGAAATTAAGGCTAGAAATGGTGTCTTGATTTCTATATTGCTGACCATGAAGCTTGTGATTTTAAATATTGGTGATTGCCGTATTGTGATTCCCGAAAGAAGGATTGATTAATTAAGATCATGCGGTAATTTTCTTTAAAACTAATGTTTTTTATAGGTAAAAATCTTTTTAAAAAATCTAGCTTAGCGTCATCTCGATAACTATGAAGAGCTTGTTTAGGTTTTGTCGCACCATTTCATGTTAATTTTTTTGCTAGTTTGGTAGCTTATGAAGACAGAGGGCTCTGTCTCCTATTTTTCTTTTAAATATTGTATTCTTGAATGTGTGAAAATTATTACCTCTGTATTATAATAGCAAATAGTTCAAACAGTTAAAAGAGAAGTAGTTATTTTCTTCGTTTGAGAATGTGGCAACGATAATTCTTCTTCGATTATTTTTTATTCAATCGATTGCTGTATGTAATGATATTATCTGATTTTGTATTGTTGTTTCTAGTAGTTGTTCCATATGTTACGCGGTTTGGATTGTTAATGAAACGACAGAAGAAAATTTTCGAATGTCTGTTAGGAACTTAAAAATTTGAAATAAAGAAATATATCATATACCATAATTTAACCTAACAATAAGTTTCTATCTTTTTCATCTTTTATATAATAAAAGGATACAAAATAATTTTTAATCTTTTTCGCTTTTGAATGTAAAAAGAAAAAAAAAATGAAAAAAAATTTTAAAATTATGGTTATTTGACAATTTACCTACACTTAAAGGTCAGTTTGTTCAGTAATGTTCAAAATAGGTTTTTGCTTCATAATAACAGTGCAGTCTTGGATCATATATTTGATAATCACCGTGAAAAAAATTTTTTATATAAAAATTTAAGGAAATTAAAAATTAAAATTTTCGTAATATGAAACTTAATAATATTTTTAAATTTTTTTTATTTAAATTTAATTTTTTTTAAAATTTTTGTAAAAAAAAGAGAAATTTTTTTATACTACAAAAAAAACGTTAATCAACAACTTTTTGTCCTCAGATTTTCATCGATTTAATTCAAGGGTAAAAACTTGGGTAGTCAAATGTCTTCGAACTGGAGGGGCATAAACTTTAACTATGGAAAAATGAGATTGAAAGAACCAATTGAAAACAAAGTGAGTCGACGCTATTCTCTGTCCATTCTGGATGACGTCATCATTCTGCATGCGGGTAGAGATGAATACGGAAATGCTGTACCTGCTCTTGATATTCTTGGCCAACCACCCATTATGAATGGTGTGACACTCAAATATTCCGCATTTGATGGCATTCATTTATATAAGCCAGAAGACTCATTTATCATTGAAAACAGTGTAGTGGCTGATAACAGAGGTATGTCTGACTTCGTGTTTAAAAATGACTTTCTTTTATGTGTCACCTCTTATATATTTAAGTTATAACAAACGTTGCATTCACGTATTTTATTTTTATATTCCTTTTATTCTCAAAGTAATTAATCAAAATTTTTTGATTGATTACTTTTGTAATGTTTTAATGTGTTTTGTAATGTTTCTCTTAAGTAATTAAAATTATTTATTTAAATTGAATGCATGGAGTGTACAATATGTAAATGAGATATTACAACATTTAGTCTTTTAACAGCAGTTACATTCAAAATTCTATATTAATTCTAGAAAAATTACATATATGTTATTAAAATTCTGCTAATGCTGTAGCTTACAAAGTTTGGTACTTACGTATTATCGCAACCGAATTGGCGTCATTACATGAAACGAAGTACTTGTTTGCCGATTCAACGCGTCCGACACAAACGAAATCGGGGTTGCTAACTTGGCGAATTATCTTGAACGTTGACATTGTTGCGATAGTACGGAAGTACCCAAAGTTTTTCTGCTGCGCTTTAGTAACAGCTAACGATCTCAAACTATTGTATTAGAACTTATGACACCACTAAATACACTGCTGGCCACCGTAAATGCAACACCAAGAAAGACAAGAGATAGAACAACAAAATTTATTTTGTAGATAACATGTTTTTTTTTGACCAAGTATAAAATGATTAAATTTATAGACTTCTGTGAAGTGTGGTTCCTGCCAGAATAGCCAGAGTCCCCCATTATGGGAGATCCCCCTGCCACACGCCCGCCATTGATTCAAAGAGATTTTGGGATGTGTTCTGGGGTACAAAAACCAAGCAGCTTCCCACGTGCCAAAGTTGTTATGGTGTGGCAGGGGGGTTTAATCTGGGTCAATCGTTGAGCAACCATGGACCAATGTTTCTATGGGAAAAAGACCCGGGAGAGCGAGCCGGCGGGAAACAATTCAATCTGGTGAAAAGAAAACCTTTTGGACAATGCGGCCCGGGGGTCCACATTATCCTGTTGTAGGCTGGGCCGCCCCCGAAGGTAAGGAAGGGAAACGGGCCAACCCCTCGGAGATGTACCCTGGCTATTTAAAGTACCGCAATGCGTACGAGGATTGGAAGTTAAACCAACCGCCCCATACCATAATACCCTGCAGGATCGGGGGGGGTGCATAACGCAACTGTTGTCCCCCCTCCACGGGGCTCCAGACCCAATCCGACCCTCGGGGTTTTTGCGACAGCGGACTCGTCTGTTAAGACAACTTTATTCCATTCTGCCACCCACATCCTTTCATCGCACCATTGGCGGGGGAACGTCTGTGGTTCTGCGTCGGGTAGACCAACTGGACGCCTTTGGAAACCACCTGTTTTTAACGGCGCGAATGGTACGCGCGCCTGAATGTGCGTTCAGAAATGTGTTTCGGTTCGTGATGTGACCGAGCGACCTCACGCCATGCCACAATTTGCCGTCCCCACGTGAAGTGGTGCACGGGGGGGGATGCATCGACCACGTCGGTACGTCGTACCCCCCGCATCTAACGTCACATATCCGCATTACAGTTGTTTGGTTTTGTCCAACACGACTACCGATTTCCCGAAAGATAATCCACAATCTCGGTAGGCCACTATCCTTTCACCGGAACCGGATACTTGATCGAAAGCGATGCGTTTTCTACGAGACATAACTGACCATTTTTGAAAAAACCACAAGAAAAACACAGAGCCGAACTTAAAATCGTCAAATCTCCAAGCCTTAAAAGCGCTTTAAAGGGGGGCCCCACAGGCGCGGGGTGATGTTTTCTGCGCTAAAATTTTAAATATTTGATACCATCCGCTTATGCATGTTGTAAATTTCATGTTATTTGCATGCTTCCTTCAGGGTGTTGCATTTACGGTTGCCAGCAGTGTAGCATAGTTAACACAATGTGACTTTTTAGTGCAGTGTGCCAATGAAAAGAAAAAGTCCTCTACATGGGCTTATGATTTCAGCAATATTTTTAAAATTGTATTTTTGCATGGGAAAATATTATAAAAAAATCTTAGTTGAATTTCCAACTAAAATATTTATTCTTCTTACTTTTTTGTTTTCTTTTGTAAATTGTTAATTAAAATATTTTTTCATTTTTTTATAGGACATGGCATATTTATAAACAGTAGTGTCAGTCAAGTAACTCTAAGCGAAATGAAAATACGCGGGAATGGTGGTGATGGGGTACATTTTCGCACGACAGTTATTTTCCCTCCTGCTTTCGTATACTGGTTATGGGAAGAGCAAATTTATCCTGTCAGAAGAAGTCATGTTCAACGACGAGAACAACGTTATGTCCAAGCATGTGAACAGGTATTTGGTTTTAATCTATGAGTTTAAGAACTTCATTAATCCAACTGAAATCTTACATTTATCTTTCACTACATTGAACCAAAAACTAATCATTATGTTTTTAATGTATAGTGGCAGGGAAATGACGAAATTAGGAATTTCATCAAATCCTTAAGGGATATGATTAATTGACAGGAGATGTTAAAATAATGTCTCTTCGAGGTCATTTTCGATGAAGTGTTATTTTTATCAAATCCCCCGAACGGTTTAGTGAAAAATGAACAGTGATTTCATAAATGCTGCCCGGGGGGGGGAAAACACCTGGGGTTGAGTCCGTCTTTTAACCCTACAGGTTGTACTATCGATTCCCCTCCCTACAAAATGGCACCATAGGTTAACATATATTATATTTTACTTGTGTGTGTAAGAACCGAGAGGAAAGATGTTTCACTAAAAATACCAGCCAAATTTGCAATTATTTGTTAATTGGTTTTTGAATAAATAATTTGTATTTCATTAACTATTGGTATTTTTCTTCCGTTTTTCCGATTCGTTAAATAAACATTTTTAAACCCTTGACAATTTTTTTCATCATTTCCTGAACAGATCGGGGATTTTTTAAAAACCCCTTTTACTTTATCGGGGGAACTGACCTTGAAGGACGTTTTTTTAAAAAATCCCCCCGTAAAATGATCATCCCGGGGTTTTTAAAATTTTTTATCTTTTTCCCCTTCTACCGTATTTATTTAAAATATGTAGAGTTTATAAAGATAGTAATTGTATTTTAAATCTGTAGACATAATTTGTGTAGTAAATATAAAATATTTTTAAACGTAGGAATTCTGCGACAAAAAAAGTAAATATTACCTTGAATTAAGCAATAGGGGGGAATATCCACATAATATATCGAGCGGAACCAAGTAATCATGATAGTGAAGCCGGCCGACGTTTTTTCAGCCGACTATTGAGCTCGAATTCTGTACCTTGCATGACCTATCGTATACAGGGATATTAATGCTAAATCTACAAGACTCAAATTCCTCACGATGGCGTGGAGTAGAAGTTTGGAGAATGGTCCAGCTGGGGTGTCACTTTTGCCACATGATCTTGGCTCAAAATTATGAGGATCGTCGTCAATTGGTTACTCCAGTTTCGAAATGCGACGTTAATAAACAGTTTAATAAGAACATATCTTTTTATCCGTTTTTCAATTCCTACTATTAACTCTCACACTCTATATATTTATTTATTTGTTTATTTATTTATTTTGGTGGAATTTTCAATCGTTTAAAAAAAAATAATTTTTAAACGCTAATTGAGTGAAATTTTATATACAAGATTATTTTGGATGCTACAATAATTTTAAATTTTAATTAATAAAAAATTTAAATTTATTTAAAACAATTATTTAAAAATTCAAAACACAGTCACGTTGGGAAAATTGCGACCCCTTTTAAATTGTTCAAAAAAAAAGTTTTTGTTTTCTCACGTTTTAAAAACATTCAGTTGAACCGAAATTTTATATACACGATTGTTTTGATGACAATATATACTTTAGTGACAATTAATAAAAATGAATTACCACTTAATGTTTATTCTGTCCTATGTATATAATTTTTATATAATTGTAACTATTTAAAAAAAGATAAAATAAATTTTTTTTTTTTGACTAAGTAGGAATTGACAAAAATTTTTTTCTTCTTTGTTACAGTCATTCAGGCTGTTTTAAAAAAAAACCATAAAAAATTTTTTCCCAAAAAAAATTTTTGATTCTATAACTAAATAAATAAAGGGGAAAAAAGAAAAAAAATAAAGTGTTTTATTTTTGCCCCAAAAGAGTTACAATAGGTAAGGTTTTTAAATTTCACGAGTATGTTTTTTAAAGTGTTGTCAAATCCTTTCCTTCCGGAGGTCGCAGGTGTAAGAGGGTTCGGAGAAGAAGCAGACCTAATTTTAAAAATAGATACTTTTATTTTAGATCTAACATTTTATGAATGATTTGCAACTTATTCCTTAACCTTGGGAGCAGTCTTAAATCCAAATTCTTAATTTAACTTATCAGATTATTCAAAAGACTTAACTGTTTTTAGTTCCTTATACAGTCCTTTCGAAAACGATAACGGGGACAGATCCCCATTTCCCCTTTCCAATCTCCGGGGGGGATTCAAGATGAATATTTTTAAGTTTAACTTCCCAGTCCAATTCACTTTTTGACTATTCGCAACTCGCACACCCCCAAAATGGATTTAAATGATTTACATTTGATAAAATAAATCCTTTTCTACGGGAAAACGGTTTTAAACTAAAATCCGTTTAAGAATAGTTTCGCCGAGAGGATTAAAAGGGAAAAAAGAACCGCCACAATTTTCTTTTTCCTTTAAATCATAAGCTCAAAATAAAATTTAAATAATTGTAAATATTTAATTTATAAATTACTTGCATATAAATTTTTTATATGCATATTTGTGCACATAAATAACTTAACTTATTATATACATCTGTAGGTTTTTGAAGTGGCTAGTTGGACTGGACAAGTTTTAACTGTGAACTTCATGGGATTTTCGAGTGATATTTCAGATCCTAATCATGCTTCCCGCATTGATGTTTATGATGGACCAACTGACAGCAGCAGGCTCCTGGCATCTGTTCCAATCGTAAATAACACTT
The DNA here is from genome assembly GCA_019973955.1 of Trichonephila inaurata madagascariensis. Taxonomy (NCBI): domain Eukaryota; kingdom Metazoa; phylum Arthropoda; class Arachnida; order Araneae; family Nephilidae; genus Trichonephila; species Trichonephila inaurata. Next base: position 135 of record BMAV01022164.1, on the reverse strand, counting down.
TTCCTGAGAGTGTCACTAGCACAAGGCAAAAGATTTTACTGAAGTATAGACCGAGAATTCATTACGATGCTTCTTTTGTAGTTGAAATAGTTGCAAATCAAGGTAATTATTTATCTTGCATTCCTTTTTGGATTG
>BMAV01022162.1:0-14270 GCA_019973955.1 Trichonephila inaurata madagascariensis | reverse complement strand
TATATTGTTATTTTTTCCATTAAGGTACATCTGGTTCAGGGAAACGCGGCATAGTCAGGTTACTAACAATAACATTAACAGCGCTGCGCGACTCATTGGGAGTTTTGCGGAACCAGATGTACATGAAAGTTTGTTGTAATTTAAAAATGATACATAATGCATAAAAATTGTGAAACATACTGGTATTATGTGAATATAGATTTTGCCAAGTAACTTAAAGAGTTTTCATTTCAGGGTGACAGACCCTGAATTCCAATTTATCCTCAACTTGGAGAAGAAAACCCAGTCTCCAAGCCTGTTTGTAACCTGAAATGGATGGAAATGGAAGATAAAATTGTATAGTAGTTTAAGTAAATGTTGAAGTAGTATTTAAGTAGAGTTAAATTAGTTAAGGCGTATATGGACCTCGTTTTTTTTTTCCATCCAAGTCAAGGATGGTTTTTTCCCAGGTCCCCCGCTCTGATGAGGTATACCCACATATGTAAAAGTGAGAATACACCATGATTAAAATGCAAAACTGTTATTGTTGGTATAGTTAATTGAGTAAAATTTATTGTGTCTGTCAAGAGTTCAAATTAAGGAGGAATATTAAAATTTTAAATTTTTTAAGATGAATAATGAAAATTAAAGTTAGAAATATTGGAAATTAAGAGTTAAAATGAGGATTCAAGGTTAAAATTTAAATAAAACTTAGAAAGTGAGGAGATTCAGAAATAAAAATTTAGGCACTTAATTTCTTTAGGGTCATGCGGAAGTAAATCACGTTTTGCTTCTTGGAGGGGGTTGTGACGGCTTACGCGTCCTTTCTCTAACATAATCTCTGTGTTTTTTGACGGCCAAGATTAATGGCAAATCTTTTCCAAGCCAATCCAAGAAGTGAAACGAAGATGTAGATGCAAATAAGAGAGCCTTTAAAAGGACAGAAGTTTTAGTAAGCGTGATGGCAATTTAGAGAAAGTTCAGTGTAGGAAAGGTAGAAGTGTAATTTGACGGCCTACCCAAGAATCACGGACATTTCTGCCATTTACACAAGGTGCATACCATTGCACCCCCGAGCATAGCTGAATATCTGAAGTTGATTGGACCGTTGCTTGGAATTCAAGGGTAGGAAGATTATTTTCCGAATTCGAAATATTATGAGGATTGAGAGTAGGCTGATAATATAATTATATAAATAAGTGATCCAATTGCGCAAGCTGTGTTAACTACGGCTACGTGTTTTTTTTTATTCTCACTTAATATAAGTTTGTTCAATATATAAGTAATTTAAGTTAAACTCTTAATAAAAGTCATATTAAGAATTCTAAAATGTCTCTTCATTTCGAGAATCCCACACCTCTAACTTACGCTGAAACCCCACGACATGGTCGACAAAGATCGGCCATATCACAATGTATATAAAATTGTTTTAAGAATATTATTACAATAAAAAATTATTTAAGTACAATATTTTGACAAAAAATGAACATAGAATGACCAATTTTCAAAATATTCTCCTTTTGTGAAAAATGCTTCTATTATAATAATATTTTGCCTGTGTATAGCTTAGACCTCTCTACAGAAGCTCAACTAGAATTTTTGAAGTATATAACTTAGAAGTGGGTTTATCCATATTTTACGACAACAGAGGGGAGCAATTTTAAGGAAAAAAATCGCCGATAATTATTTCAATTGGTGGTAACTCTGAAAATAATGTGAATTTTTCAAAAATCCTAGTTCAGACTCTCTTTAGAAGTCTGAACTAGGTGAAATATTATTATTTTAGAAGCATTTTTTATAAAAGGAGAACATTTTGAAAAAAAGATTATTTTAAGTTAATTTTTTGCCAAATTATTGTATTTAAATAATTTTTTTTGTCAAAATATCTCCTGAAAACAATATTACACATGTATTCTAATCTAAGTGACACTAAATATCATGAAAATTATCCATTTATGCACTTTTTTAAAATCACGTTTCCGAACGTAGTCGGATACCTTAAATTAGAAAACATCTCAATAAGTTGGTTACAGTAACAAAATGACTGAAGATAGATCGAGCCGAAATAAACTGATATTTTTTTCGGTTGAGTTTCGGTTTTCATTCAGACCAAAATAACGGTTTTTTCCGGTTGTCGGTTCAGTTCCGGTTCGAAAGCTTATTATGTAGGGGAGACCGGGGCAAGATAACGAATGTCTTAATTTTTCCGTTTTCCTCTTGGTGGAAGGATCAACTGGACACTACTAGCTCTCCTATTGGCCGTTCGTTAAACAATAGTATAGAGAAGCTGAAATCGACATTTTTGTGTTAGTTGTGAAGCTTTGATTGTTTACCGCTGCCACGATATAACTTTTATGTATGTGTAAATAAGCTCTGCAACAGATACAGACAAGATATATAATTTTTCTTTAATATTTATAAGTAACTTAGTTTAAATACTACCTATTACCATGAATAAATGTCAATTTATCGACTTCCTTCATGGCAATGGAAACTAATATTTTTAAACAGGCAGTCCGGGGCAAGATGACGAGCTCGTCGGAAGCTGTTCGGAATTTATTAAACTAACTACGTTGTCCATTTTATTAAATCCTGTAAACGCGTGTTTGTCCGCTCGACCTTGCGCTTCTATCTCCTCTGGGGATAAGGGGTGCACTGGATCTGGGAATGTGTCGTTCGAAAGAGGGCGACCAGTGGAAGACATTTTTGCCATTCGCGCGCGTGAAGCCTATCCCCCCGAAAGAAAAACCCTATCAGGGCCAAAAAATGAAATACCTCAATATCTTCGATTCTAACAGGGCGATTCTTTCACGACCGGTATCGTTTGATTGAGTTTCGCCTTTGCAACACTTTTTTAGGCTCCCCTCAAAAGGGGGGGTTAAAATATAAAATAATAGTTGTAATCCTTAGACTGTAGTGTGACGTCTCTCGCGTCTTTCTGCTAACATAACTCCTATGTTCTTTGACGGCCACGATTAATGGCAAACCCCAAACCCCAAAACCAAGAAGATAAACAAAAATAAAATGAAAAAGAGATATACTTTTAAAAAGGATAGAAGCTTTGATGAATTTAAAATATAGCGCGGCAAACTTTTTAAAAAATATAGTGTGGGAAACATTCTGATCAATAACACGGCAAGTTTGAAGATAGTTTAGTGTGGGAAACTTGCAGATCAAGAGTTAGCAGTCCGGGTAGCTTTAGAAGGAATAGAAGCCCCAATAAAAAAAGAAGGGGGGAAACTTTTTATACAAAGTGAATTAATAGCTATCTCTTTTGGGAAAGGGAAGGAGATCTGCAAAAGGTAATATTTGATATAAGTAATTAGATGAATCGTATTAGTAATTATAATTGAGATAAAGGATCTAGTTGCGTGGTCTGACTTAAATACACGGTTTAATTGGGTGTTGACTCTCACTTTAAATATAGTTGTCAAATTAGAATTAAATAATATAAGTTATTCTTAATAAAAGTTTTATTAAGAACTACTATGTCTCATCATTTTGATAATCCCACACCTCTAGCTTACGCGGAACCGGCACGACATGGTCATCACCGGATGGCTATGTCGCAGTAGTAGTAGAAAATCAACATATTAACCCTCCAGAAGAACCAGAACTTATGGTAAATGCTGAATCCGATGCACCAAAGAGGCCTGTTAGTGTTTTTTATTTCAAACTATTGCCAAAAGCAACATAATATGAGAAAAAAAAAAAAAAAAAAATCAAAAAAGTGAGATCAAGCTTTCTTACAAGCACACCCCTCAAAGAAATGTTAGAAAAAAAGGAAAAAGCAGATGGAAGAACAGAAAACTTTTAGAAAACAGAGAAGAGAAGCTCGTGAAGCTAAAAAGGGAGTAAAAAAACTAAACTACGTTCCTGTTGGTCTAAATCTATAAAATCCACAGGCCCAACAGTCCAGTTGCATCAACTTCAAAAGATGATGTCATAAGATGTCCTGCTTTTGAAGAGGAATATTGTGACCCTCCAACAAAAGAATGGATCCAGTGCTGTAAATGCCAAAAGTGGTGGCATGAAGAATGTTCCAATTGTGAAAAGGGCACTTTTATTTGTGACTATTGTTAGCTGCGCAACTAAACACTTCAACATTACATTACAATGCATTATGCTTAGTCTGATACTTTGTTCGATATAAAAACACAATTATCTTTTGTTAAACCATGTAACATATTCAAAAGATAGAATATGTTCAACCTTATTCAGTGTTATCATGCCCCAGGACTGGGGCAAGATGACAATTTGTTAAGGTAATGAAAAAATAAAATTATCTTTTGGTTTCTTATTTGAAAAATTAAATGGCAATATATTTAATATTACAAAGGACTACTCTAACACTTCATGTAAAATTAATTTGTTTTATTCTTAAAAATAAATTAATAAACAACAAAAATTGTTAACATAGTCATCTTGCCTCGGTCTCCCCTACACAGCTCAGGCACTTTTTTAATGCACTCAAATTCATTTTCATTCAATACTTTTTATTTCATGTTTATTTTTTTTATGATAATAAAGATTTTGTTTAATTACAAAAACTAGCTGTCGTTCTGTGTAATCTTTTAGAGAATATTTGTTTGCCAGCTTTTGTTCCATGTAATTCCTGCTTATATATTCGTAATTAATATTCATATAAAAAGGCTAATATTGGTTAAAAACTGTTATTAGATGTGAAAAATTGTCTAAAAATTGTTCTTTTTTACATTGTCTGAAATGTTCCATCACACTGAATTATATAATACAATTAGTTGTTGTCAATAAATATGTATTGTATGTTTGCTCGAATTTTTATGACGGTTCATTCATGAAAACTTTTTCTGGTTACCATTCTCGTTCGTGGGGGGAAAAGTCCGGGGGGGTAGGATGTGTGTAGTTCTCTTTTTGACCATGGTATAAAATTTAATGGCGTCGCCATTGCCTTTTTGTTTTTATAGTGCGAGATTAAAACACACTCATTCTTGTTACCATAGTAATATTCCGCTGTAGCCGAATGGTCATGTACTTGGCTTTGAGTCCGGGAAACCAAAACCCACCGAAGACGTGCTGTGTAGAGGCGCTGATCAACTCCCCTCATATCAGCAATTGAATTGTAGTGTTTCTTTTTTCCTTGTTGAATCTAGTAATACTGTGACGTCTCTCGCGTCCTTCTGCAAACTAACCCCTAAGTTTTTTTGCCCCCGTTTAATGGCAAAACCCCAAACCCCAATACCAAGAAGACAAACGAATATAATATGTAAATGAGATATATTTTAAAAAGGATAAACTTTGATGAGAAGGCGCGGCAAGTTTAGGATAACGGGTGGGGAAATCATTCGGATCAAGAGTTAGATGTCCTAGTTTTGAAGAAAGAACGTTCAAAAAAAGTTGGAATCTTCCAAAAAAGTTAAATTTTAGGTATTACTCAATTTTGAAGGAAGGCGATCTGCAAAAAGGGAAATTTTTTTAGGGTTTGATGAATCGGTTTTTTTAAAAATTAAGATAAATGTCTAGTTGCGTGATCTGACTTGAATATAAGGTTTAATTGGTTAACTCTCACTTTGAGAGTTGTAAATTAGGAATTAAAAAAATAAGTTATTCTTAATAAAATTGATTGAGAATTGTTCATCATTTTGATAATCCCCCCCTCTGTTTGGGGGTCCCCGGGTAACATAGTCATCACAGGGGTTTTCCAATTTGGGGAAAGTGTATAATTTTGGGTTGGTAAAGCAGGTGGGTAAAGTACTACCTGAAATGTATTTTTTAGGGTCAGAGAACTTTCAAGTTTATCGAATCAAAGAGAACAACAAAAGTTGAAACCCGATCGTATTTTACTTAAAAGTCATCTCAGGGGGAAGGGGTCAAGATTGGTACTCGATATTTGATCGGTTTGTGCAAAATACAGCCACATTTCGCGCAGCTCAAGGCTGAATTTGCAAAACTTTTTCCCCGGTCAAAAAAAAGAAAGAATTACAATCCAATTTTTCGCATCACAGCAGGGGGAAAAAATAGGAACCCACTGATTTCGTTTAAATTATTAAAAAAACGAGAGGTTTTTAAAATTTGGGAAAGTCACAGGCAGGTTGGTGGATCATATTTTTATTCGACCGAACCACAAATCAGGGTTATGTGGGGAAAATGCCAATCCACAGAACACGGTACAACTTTTTGGGAAGTCTTGGCTAAATTCGAAGAGATATTCTTGCAAATTAAAAAGGGGGTTCACAGAATGATAATGCTCAGAAAGACGAGGTCAAAATGCGCATAGGATGCCTAATTTTACGATGCTAATAGTAGAAACTGGAGGAATTCACGGAAGTAGGACGTAGACTGGAAATAACAGTAGAAATAATTTTTATGAGAATAGCCGTCAAAGTAATAGAGGGTTCGAGAGGAATAGATTTCAAAATAGTGATCAGAGAGATTCAACAACAGGGGTTACTCATTTCGAAATGAGCGAAATGATAATTTTTAATAGAGGACCACCGTAGAAATAGGGGTTCAGTGAAAAGAAGAGAATTTCAGTCGAAGGCGATAGGATGCAAAGGGGACGATTAAATATTGTAAAGGTTATCAACCTCAAAAAAGTATCACGACAAGAGAAACAATTAGCTTTCTCGATATGTATATCACCCAATAGAACTTCCCACGTTTCCTATTTTATTAAATAACACATTTTTAGAAAGCGCTATGGGACACCGGAGCAGATAAATCATTTTATATCGGAAGAAGTATATAGAAAATATTTTTTATAAGCAAATTAAAAATCGCGAGCCCAGGTAATAACAGCACAGGGTGCGAGGAAATGCCAAAACATGGGGATTGTAGAATTAAATATTCGCATCAGACATTTTGAAAAGAAATTGGTCATTTCATGTGTTGACGGATTTAGAATACCCATGTATTCTCGGTATTGATTTTATAAGTGGGTCAGGATCGTATTAGATTTTTGATCAAAAATCGTTGAAAATTCAGATTCGCAAATAAATAAGGTGGTTGAACCAATTAAAGAGGAAAAGGTTGAGATAGATTTATCTAAGACAAAAATTGGGGAGGTAAGAAACAAAACTACAAAATTTGTTTGAAAGTAGTTTTAAGGGTTATTTTCAGACAAGCCAGGTCTTACTCATGTTTTATATACCATGGGAATTGACACGGGGATATAACCCACCAGTAGCTTCAAAGGCCATAGGTATGACCGGACAAAGCAAGCAATAATTGATTTCACATACAAAAAATGTTACAAGAGGAAACGGTGTTTCCAATTCGAAATCCCCATACGCGTCACCTGTTGTATTTATGCAAGAAAAATAATGGGTTACCACCGGATAATCCGGAAGCATATAGATTTGCAGTAGACTATAGAAAATTAAATTCGATCACAAAGTATCCACGATACCCTTTACCGTTAATAGATGATTTAATAACGAACATCCCCTATACAACAATAATGTCATCTCTTGATCTAAGAAGTGGGTATTTCCAAATGGCAGTAAACCCCAGTGATATTATTAAGACCGCATTTGTAGTAAAAAGTGGCACTTATGCTTTCAAGCGGATGCCATTTGGTTTATCAGGAGCAGCTCCCAATTTTCAAAAGGCAATTGACATAATCCTAAAACCGGTGATAGGGAAATTTGTGAGTATTCTATATGGACGATAATGATTATCTCATCTCCATCATTCCACTCCATGTTGAGCATTTAAAGGGAAGTTTTTCGTTGTTAAAAGGATGCAGGATTGACATTAAATGAGGGAAAAGTGTTTAAATTCGGGTGCGATGAATTGAAATATTTAGGATTAATTATTAGTAAGAAAAGAAATTAAAACGGATGAGACAAAGGTTAGAGCTATACTAGAGATGAAACCTTGTAACTCAAAAAGAGGTGTCCAAGCTTTTAGGTATGTCCCAATGGTACGCAGAAATTTATTAAAATTATGCGGATCTTTGAAACCCTTTATAAATACTTAAACGAAAATTTAGAAATTTGTGTCTGGTCCAATGAAGCACAAAAGGCACATTCGAAGAAGAAGTCAAGGCTTGACAGTAACAAAAGCGCCAGTTTTAAAATTACCAAACTTTCAGGAGCCATTCGAGTTATTTACAGATGCCAGTTCGATTGGTTTTAGGAGCAGTACTTAATCAACAAGAAAACAGACCTGTGGTATTTGCGTCACGTACACTGAACAACACAGAGAGGAATTATACAGTAACCGAAGAGAATGTCTAGCAGTAGTATGGGCGTTGAACAAATTCAAGAACATATTTAGGAATATTGCCCATTAAAGTAATAACGGATCACGCGGCCTTAAAATGCCGAACACATGGCAAAAATTTGTCAGTAGGATGATTAGATGGGCACTCAAATTATGAACTCAATATAGAATGGGAACATAGACCAGAACTCAAAATGCAGTGGCTGACATACTTTCAAGGAATCCCGTGGAAAGTATAGTGGGAGAAAAGAAAAAATTTAATTGTGCCATAATCAAAAAGGATTTAGTACTTACTTCGCGGGAACAATTAATAACAGAACAAGAAAAATGACCCAGAATTAGGTCACATATGTATAGATATTTACTGCAGAAACCCGGAAGATAACTCGGTTAATGCAACGATATTATGTGAAATTGGTCCCACGATTTCCGTTTTAATTGAAGGATTGTTATTTTATGCGAAACACGCAACGTCATTAGGGTGAAATGCGTGTATACATTCCAAAATCTTTAAGGAATGAAATAATGAGGAAAATTTCGCGACAAGCCAATAGCAGGACACATGGGAAGATTTAAAACGTATCATAAAATTCGGGACGATTGTTATTTCCCGTACATGAGAAAAATTCATTGATCAATATGTCTCTACAGTAGCGCCATATGTACTTAAGTTAATAACTATAAAAACGCGTTACCAGCTGGTCGATTAAATCAATTATATCAAATTATCCAAATGAGATAGTGATGACGTTAGATTTGTTAGGCCCGTATCCTATATCGATAAGACGTAATCGCTATATTTTGTAATAACCGATCATTTCAGCAAATGGGCTGAAATTATACCTCTTAAAAGGCCTCATCTCGTATAATAGCGGATATTTTTTTGATAACTTTATATCGCGTTATGGGGCTCAATAATATTAATAAGTGATAATGGTTTTCCCAATTTATATGCGAAATTTTTGAGCACACTTAAGTGAAAGATTAGGCATAAGGCATGTGAAGACTGTTGCATATCGACCACAAGCAAATCGGACTGAAAGAAAGAGTTAATCGAGATATAGTGCAAAATGATTGCAAATTATGTTAATGATCAACACGATACTTGGGATCAATTCTTACGTGAGTTTGTACGCTATTCGTACAGCAGTGAATGAAACAACGGAAAATCACCTGCTGAATTATTTTGGGTCGAAATTGATACCATTTCAAAACTAGTTATGATCTCAGAGAGAGTTCAAAATTCAAAATACAAAATATCGAAAAAAGCTTTTAAAGGAAGCTAGACTAAGTACAGCGAAAATTAAACAGGAAGGTGGGAAAGATATTATAATAGACGTAGAAAAGAGATAAAAATTAAAAGGTAAATGATTGGGTCTTATTAGAAACACACCCTTTAAAGTTCAGCAGCCAACAAAGTCTGCGCTAAATTTAAACAAAATTTGAAGGACCTTATAGAGTATTAGAAGTAAAAAATAACAATAATATCATAATATGGAAATCAGGAAAAAGATTAACGGTTAACGTAGATCAAATAAGAATATATATCGTCATAGGAAATGTGACGAGGTCGAATTAGGAACAGGTATCCCAAATAGTATATAAGATCAGAATCAGGGAAACTCGTACTTCTTCGGAAAAAGGTACATCAAAAGGATTAAATGAGTCACAATATGGGAAAGAAAAATCTGCGGTGAAACGTAAGTTAGAGGCAAAGGGATTGGTCATAATCAAATCAATATAAAAATACAAGATAGGACCCATAAACGCAGATCACTGGTCCAGATCGCTTCCTAGTTCATTTGGGAGTGAAAGTAAAAAGTAAAAGGACAAGGTATAATAATAGAGGGGTATTAAGAGATCCAGAGTGTCAGGGGCAAGTGGACCACAAAGAAAGTGGCAGAGAAAAGGGACCCAATAACATAAACCAAAAAGACAATTTTCATCAGTACTATTTCTACCAGAAGTAGAAGAAGAACAGAAAGAGTATCAACTGAAGTTCCAAGATGGAAACCACCTACAACCTAAGGCCACGACGGAGAGAAAAGAACAAGAATCCCGACCAATACCCAAAAGGACGCAACAGGAAATCAAGAAAGGGACGATAAAGGGAGATTACAAGCCCCCTACAACAAGCAAAACAAAATTCAGTGCAGCCGAGGAAAGAAAAGTGGTAGCACCTCATCGTTGGACGTAATGGTGGGAGACCACATATAAAAATCCAGGTTGTATTGTTTCATTTTTTATGATCTTCCAACATGTGGTCGGAAATTGCAAAAGAAAAGAAGTCTCAGGCGGTACTTAGAAGTTATAAGCCAAGCAAAAGTTAAAACACTACAATGAGTGTATATTTATATTTCGAACTTTTGACTTGTTAAAAATTTTCTGGAGAAAACAATTGTAATTGCACATTTGTTTGCTTCGATGTGACTTCGTGAGATGCGAAAATTCCTTTGGTTATTTGTTATAATAGTTTATTGAAAAATGTTTGTAATTGTATAATGTATGTATATATATATATGTTGTTGTATTGTTACATATTATGAGACATCTGGTTCAGGGAAACACTTGGCGTAGTGGGGCACTAACAATAATAATAACGGCGCTGCGCGGCTCATTGGGAGTTTTTGGAACCAGATGTGGGGATGGAGATGAAAATTTATTGTGATATACAAATAATATATAATGAATAAAAAATTGTGAAATTAATTGATATTATGTAAACATAGATTGGAAACAATGACTCAGAAAGTTTTCATTTCAGGGAGACAGACCCTGAAAATTATGTTAAGTAACTTCAACAAGAAAAAAATGGAGCAGAAAATCCAGCTCCATATGCAGTGATGATAAAGATGCAAAGTTTGGGTCTGCGCACCCAGAAAATTTTTTTTTTAGAAAATTTAAGTGTATAGTTATTTTAAGAGATTGTATGTTAAAAGTGAGAGTGGGCATGAAATAAACAGTAATTATTAATGTTGGCCTAGTTAATGGAGTAAAATTTATTGTCACGAGTTTAAATTTAAATTTAAATTGAATATTAAATTTAATTCTAAGATGAGTAATGAAAATTAAAGTCAAGATAAATATTGGAAATTATAAAGAAATTGAAATGAGGATTTAAGATTAAAATTTAAATAAAACTCAGAAAGCGAAGAGATTCAGAAATGAGAGATTTAGGCACGTAATTTATTAAGGGCATTTGAGAACCCTTAAGTAAATCACGTTTTTTCTTCTTGGAGGGTTGTGACGTCTCTCGCGTCCTTCTGCTAACATAACTCCTAAAGTTCTTTGACAGCCACGATTAATGAAACCTTTCCAACCCAATACCAGAAGACAAACGAATATATATGTAAATGAGATATACTTTAAAAGGATAGAAGCTTTTGATGAGAAGGCGCGGCAAGTTTAGAGATAACTTAGTGTGGAATCATTCGGATCAAGAGTTAGATGTCCTATAGCTGGGAAGAAAGATGCGTTCATTATAAAGAAGTTGAATCTTCACATATAAAGTTACATTGTAGGTATTACTCAATTGTTGAAGGAGGGAGATCTACCAAAAGGTAATATTTTGTATAGGAAGTTAGATGAATCAGTTTTATTTATTATAATAATTAAGATAAATGATCTAGTTGCGTGATCTGACTTGAATATATAAGGTTTAATTGGGTGTTAACTCTCACTTCAAGAAAGTTGTCAATTAGAATTAAGTAATATAAGTTATTCTTAATAAAGTTGTATTGAGAATCAATATGTCTCATCATTTTGATAATCCCACACCTCTAGCTTACGCGGATCCGGATAGACATAGTCATCACAGGATGGCTATGTCGCAATACATTAAGTGTTTATTTCTTATTATTGATGTAAAAAAGAAACCAACATTTTTACTTTGTTGATATTTTTGTCTTATTGTATCACGACAGTAATGTATTTTCTGTAACTAACTACTAGTAGTAACTAAGTACTAGTATTACCACAGATTCGGGGCTCAAACCCCGGACTGGGCAATGTCGACTCAGCCTTCATCCCTTCAGTGGGTCGATAAATGAATACCAAACTTGCTTGGGAGCTACACACTGGAGGTTTCGCGTCAGACTGACCACCTGACCGGAACATCTGCCCAAGCCTTTCAGTGCCCAAGGTCATGAAAATTGAGATCAGCACAGTAGGCATTGACCCTCATGGGCTGTTGAGCCTCTGGTTTTTTTTTTTAACCACTAGTAGAGCTACAAATTTCGGAAACGTGTTTAGAATATTATTCTTGGGAAAGATAAATATAAATAAAATCCAGTGGCGTAGCGTACGTCCCCGCATTGCGGCTAGGATTCTAGGGGGCCCATAGCCTGACTGATGCCATGTACGCACCCTTTGTAAGATACAGCTTGAAGTCCAAAACCTGTCTTTGGAGGGGGGCTCTTATTGTCTCCCTTACACCACTGATAAAATCCTCTCCCCAACTCTTAATCCTTCCCAAATCACTTAGAATTTATTTTTACATGGAATTTTAAAAATAATATATCAGGAGCTATTTTTAAAATTTATGCAAACTTAATATCGAAAAAGGCAATGTATCCCTTTAAGACCCAGCCCACAAAAATGTGTGGTTTTGACATTCTTTGGAGAAGACCCGAAATATTTTTTATCTTTAAATATTACATTCTTCTGGTTATTAACACTATACAGACTGCAATGACACTGGAAAGAAAATAATAAAAAAGTTTTTATTTTTCCCTCCGTCTGGAATGTAAAGTGTAACATCGCGAACATGCTGGGTGGGTCTTAAAGGGTTATAGTGTTCTTTCGTAATATATCTATTCCATAAAAATAAAATTGTACCATACAGTTACTTTAATTTAACATAACAAACAATGCAATCAGTTAAATTCTACTATAAAATAATAAATTTTATATGTAATTATATAAGCTCCCCAAAATAATAATCATTACATTTTTGTTATTTTTTTTATTAAATTTGGAAATTGTTTGTCAGATGTTTTTTTTTTTTTTTGTCATTGTGATTTATTTTTTTTTCTTTTAAAAAAGAAAATAATTTACGATTTAACTTTCAGTGCTATAAAGGCCGACTACCCTAAAATCATGTTTTTTTTTAAAAAATTGACAAATTTTTTATGATTTTATTTTATAAGCCATTTATTAGCTTAAAAATTTTTTTTTAAAGTAAGATATAACTTTACATGGCGTCAAACATTAAAATACGTTTTTTTCCGAAAAGTGGTTTTTTTTGAAAGTTCGAACAAAAGGGCGGGGATTGTTAAAAAATTTTTTTAAAAAAATTTGCTGAAATTTTTTGTGTATGTTTTTATTTAAAAGTAGGTGTTTTTTCCTTGTTTTTCAATCACTGTTTTTTTAAAAAATTTACAGTTCTTTATTGAACAAAAAATGTTAACTTTTTTTTAAGCAATTTCATAAAAAGCTAAGATAAAAAAAAAACATAAAAATTAAAAAATTCTTATCCTAAGGCTTTTAAAAGAATAAAAAAGTAAACATCAAAAGAAAAAATTAATTTGTTCATTTACTATTTTACAGTGGGCCCCGTTTTTTTCAATTTTTTTTCCCATTTTTGTAGAAATAATTTATTTTGTTTCTTAATTTTTGCCTTTTTTTTTTTAAAATGTATAAATAATCTAAAAAACCCCAAAAAAAAAACTCTAAATTTTCATTTTTTAAAAAAATTGTCCAAAAAATCGGATACCTTAAAATCATTTTATTCTTCCTTTTAAAAATTTTTTCGATGGGAAAAAAATCAACAGCTTTTATTCTCTTCAGCATCCATATATAAAATGAATTAGAATCTCTTCCATGGATTAATCTGGTATTTTGACACACAACTCTCTCCAAAAAAGTAACAGAACATGGTAGAAAACGCTTTTTTTTTCCCGCACAACAGACCTCTTTTTTTGTAAGCCCTTATTATAATCGCATTTTCCATTTCACTGGAGCGGGTATGATTCTGTTGAAAAAGCGCCCGAAAGATACATTTACTGTCTTTCTTGTGGAAATCTTTCAACAAATTCTACTGAAAATTTTGCAATAGCCAACGGTATCATCTAGGAGTCGTATACAGA
>BMAV01022161.1:0-58012 GCA_019973955.1 Trichonephila inaurata madagascariensis | reverse complement strand
TTCAATCCCCCCCGGTTCCCAACATGCCCCAAAAAAATGATCCAACTTCCAACATGGACACCAAAAAAATGCCAACGCCTCTACCCCAAATTTCGGTTTTTCATTGAAGGGCCCATTATAATGGGAACCGTGTTGTTTGGAATATTAAATTTTAACATAAAATAAATAAAAAGAAAAATATTAACGTTTTAAACCCCAGATAAAAATTATTTTACACTATTTTAAGCATTAATTACTCAAAATTTTAAAAAGGCTACTTTTGAGCAGAGATTTTTTCCCGCCCAAAAAGGATTAGGGGATATAAATGAACCTTTTTTACATTTTAAATCCGAAAAAAATTTAAAAATAGGTTTTTTTTTCCTTTGGAATATCAAAAAAGCTTTTTTTTTTGTTTAACTTGAATTTCCCGTAAAATAATTCATTAAAATTCTTTTTCCTTCAATCTGTATTTTTTTAATTTTTTGATTCATCCGTGCGAAGAATGGGTATACCAGCTAGTGTAAGTATAAGCATAATATGTAATAATGGATGGGGAGAAAATATATTATATAATTCCATAGAATTTTTTTTTCAAGAAAAAAAATATATTGCTTTAAAAGTTTTTATCAGAGAATTTTGGGCAGATATCGAAAATATTTGAGAAGTGTCTAGAGATTGAACTTTAGATTTTAAAATTTGTTTTATTTGTATTATTTAAGAATTTGCAATCTTATAAAATGTTTTGAATAATTGTCTTATCTATTTTCCTATCATTTTGTTTTCAAAACCTTTTAGACAACTAAATCCGGTGCTGAACAACATGATCTAAGAATAACTGAACAGACTTTTAGAGTTTAGTGTGTTATTATTTTTCTTTTAATTTTATTATTAATAATTTAAAATCAGCTAGAAAGTTTTTTTTTTTTTCTTTTTTTTTTTTTTTTTGTTGGTGTCTTTTTTAGTGAAATTTTGTCCTGAGATTGAACACAAATTAAAGAAGTTAAAAGCTTTTTAAATCAAATCCTTACCCATCAAATCACCCTAACTGAAAAATAAAAATACCACAAAGCTTTCATGAAACAATAACTACAATAAACTTTTTTTTTTACAAATGTGTCATTATTATACAAAACTGATTAAGCTTCAAAATATTCCAAAAACGAAGCTTAAATTTAAAGAAATACTTGAATGGTTTCCAGATGGAAATGGTTTACCTCACGAGTCTGTTAAAATATTTGATTATATATTCATGAATTCTTGATTACAAATAAAATAAGGTAAAGCTTGAATCAGCAGGACAAAAAATATTAGTGTTCGTGTGTGTTTTTACTCTAATCTTATTTGAAATTCAAGAATATATATATATATATATATATATATAGTCGGGGTTTATTGTTTGGATGTGACTCTTGTTAGTAGAGAATTGACCTATATATATATATATATATATATATATATATATATATATATATATATATATATTATTGTAACTATATATTTTTGAGAAATACTGACAATATATATACTGGTAAAAGCAGGTATAAAATGGAGCCAAGTACACAAATTTCTTTCCTTATAAAGTAGATACTTATATTTGAATATTAAATTGTCAGAGAGTGATTGTTTACGAACCTCTGCATTCTCCATAATAGTCTACATGGACGTGTTTGTATTTCTGAGTTTTGCATTCATCGGAATCTTCACTGCAGAAGCACCTCATCCTGTAAACTTCACAATCGCTGCTCCAAGTTTCATTATGATTGCTACATACCTAGAAGATGTAAAATTTATTTTATGACTAAACATTTGATATAAAAATAAAGTATTCATAGAAATAACCCCATTCTATTTTAACTACAGTTGAACCTCTTTTAGGGACCGCATAAAAATAAATGCACAAAAAAAAAATATTCAAAAATTTCATATAAATTCTTACATATAACAAACTAATCCGTGGAAATACTACAGAAAATCTTTTTTATGCGGTGGATAGGAACTGCACAAAAAAAAGTCGCGTTTATAAAATATGCCAATTATTTACGAAATTTATGTAAGAGTACTTGAATAACAAAATAAATAAGTAAATATTCACATAAAATTTTTAAAACTTTGTTTCTCATTGTATACATTGTTTAAAAAAATGCAATAAAAATTCATCGCAACCAAAGCCCTGTAATGAAAATTTCCCAACCCGGTTTTAGTCACTTAAATTTTCAATTTTTTTTTTGGCAAAAAAAAAGGCGTTTTGTGAGATGGTTTGGTCAGTTGCCAAAATTAGGATAACTGGCATAAGTTGAAGCCCCGAATTTTTATACTCCTTTTTTTAAATTGGTATCTATTTTAAAAAAATTTTTTAATTTTGGGGAAAGCTGGATCGTATATTTTACCGCTCAAAGATTCCGGCTTTTTCGTCCGTCTTCATTTTTTAAAAAGATAATGTCACTGTTATTGAAAGTTTCATCTTCAATCAAGGGGGGCTGTTGAGCGTTCGGGGTGAAGGCATTGTGGGGGAGACTGTTTATAACAAATGAGCAGAGCGTCTTGAAGTGTCTACATTTCACTGGTGTAACGTACACCCTCGCATCACGGGGGGGGAGGTGGGAAAAGGGAGCCCAAGGCCCTATTTGCCCTTTACGTATTTAATTTATAAAATATTAAAGGCGAAACCTGACTTTCAGGGGAGGTCCTAACATTCTCCGTTATGCCACTGGTAAATAGATAGAAAACATTACAGTGTCGCAAACCCATTGTTTCCGCCAGGGGGGCGGGACAAAAAGTTATCGTATTCATTTGAATCTAAGTTGCATCCGAAAGTCTCAACAAAATTTTGGGAAAAATGAAAAATAGTGTAAAATGGTTTATCGATACCTAATTTAAACGAAAATAAAATAAATTTAAAATGAGAACTAATAATAAGCGAATAATTAGTTATTTTATCTCAGAATTATAAACTTTTAAATACATACACGAACCTGTAATTGCTCTAAATACCTCCATCCGACAATTTTGTTTTTTGATTTAGCCGCCCCCATTTTCGGGGATATTAATATGGAAAAAATTGCGGCTTAGATTCAAGTAAATACGGTGCTTGAAAGATCTGGCATAGCTGGTCCTGAGTGAGCCCTGTATCAAAATTCTTTGGGATAATTTTTTAGAAAAGTAATAAAAGGTACTTATTTCAAATATCAGAATTTAAAACATTTGGGGCCCCCTTTGTTGTGGGCCCCGAAAAACCTAAATTAAAAACAAATTTTGTTAAAAAGCAACGCACCAAGGGCTTTTAATTGAATTAAAAAAATATTTTTTAAATACCATTATTGGCTCCCGCCAAACAAAGTATCCACATGAAGTACAAAATAAAAAAACACCAAAATAAGGATAACTTCCCCAAATGAATTTTTTCCCTTGACTCAATTATTGTATCAATGCCTCGCAAACAGATTCCCGAAACGAAAAGGGAGATGCAAAGGGTTGATTCATGTGACGTCATACACATGATAGTGGCCTGATTCTAGCCAATCAATTAAAAACTCATGTGACGTCAAATCACATGATAAAAACTATCTTGTGTTTCCAACTAATCAGTTCAACGCCCCGGTTTCCAAGTTTGCTTTTGCAAAAATATTTCTTAAAAGTACATGATCAATTATTTATTTAAGGCATAAGCATGAATACGGCTTTTAATTAAGAAAAATCTTTGAAGAAATTTTTTTCCTAACATTTAAAAATCTTTACCAAATATGAAATTTGAAATTTTATCCTGAGTTTTACAAATAGACAAGTACAATTAGTTTAATGTTTGTTTTGAATTCAATGGAAAACACGTGTTTGTTTTTATCATGTGACTTCATGAATCAAGCCCATTGTATACAAGGACGCAGTGTAGTCAAACTGCAGGGTTGCTCGACATGTGGGATAGAGGATTCTATAATTCCATGATATTGACGGAAATGAGTGAACCATGACCATACAGTGCTGTCAACGAAGTAATGGTCGACCAAGAGCTAGGACAGAGTGGTTGACCAATCAGCGCACATAGCCTCTGTAGCATCCTTATCAATGATTCGACCTACAACCGTGACACTACGATTGCAAATGACCATAGACAGGCGACTCAGTGAATAGAGGCCGAGGTAGGGAAGCCATGGCGCTGACTGACCCTCACCATTGCACATTGCCATGCTTGTTTTGTAGTGGTGTCGGGCATATTCGATCAGGAATCATACGGATTGTGTAACGGGTTCTCTATGCGAAATTTAATCCTCAATGGGAAATTTTTTCAATAAATTGTTTGATTTGAGAACTTTTTCTGTGAAGGAACCACGGCGCCTGCAAACGAGT
Organism: Trichonephila inaurata madagascariensis; assembly: GCA_019973955.1. Classification (NCBI taxonomy): domain Eukaryota; kingdom Metazoa; phylum Arthropoda; class Arachnida; order Araneae; family Nephilidae; genus Trichonephila; species Trichonephila inaurata. The sequence goes on along the minus strand of BMAV01022161.1, from coordinate 53,692 downwards.
ATATTATATTTTAAAGTTAAATGAAACGAGCTAGTGGAGAGATTTTAAGTAAAATCTTGATACTATTAGTCTCAATTATATGTGAAAGTTACCTTGTTAAATATCAACATATTTTGGCATAAGACTTGAAGCCGTATTGTAAAGATCACTACACCCATGCAGGACGTTTTAAGGAATGAGTCAAATGGGCCCATGCTCAGGTCTCGTCTCGTTCTCGACACAGGATTCGAATAATTTCAAAGGTCAAAAGTCACTTCCGATTGTATTCTCCGAAAAACTGGGAATTTTGGACGATATGTTAACTGGCTACATGGGATGACGTCATCCATGAATCTTTTAATCAAAAGACGGCAATTGGCCGAGCCGGTTTGTGCGATTGTCAGTCATGCACATTTTCTTGTTTGCTTGTACGAGTTTTTAACAACGTATATGCTATTTACTGTATACTTTTAAGGGTCTTAGAGAAGCCTACATTTGTGTAGGGATCCAGGGCCTCAAGAAGATTTAAGACGTTCTTGTACACATGCGTTACTACAAGATTATCCATGCGTCTGTTTCACTTCATCAATTCACGATAAGTAAATTTTTGTGCGATCGAGGAGAAAATGAAGCGATTGAGAAAAAAGATTATCACCTTTTAATGGTCGGGCCACGTTTTTGTCTAAGCAATATCACAATTTAGACCCTTCCATCCAATATTTCATAAGAGATTGCAAGATTTTTTTCTCCATTTCTAAACGCAAATATATATATATATATAATCATTAATCTTATTGATCCTGTACTTACTCTTCTTCGATCGTCTGTTTCTTGTGGACACTCTGGAATGCAGACACACTGACCTTCTCCTTTGTCGTTGACCTCACAAATTCGGCCGGCGCCGCAGCGGACTTTGAGGCAAGGATCTACGCAGAGATATCATCAATTAACACATACGCTCCGAAATTTTAAGAAAAGAAGCAATATTTAACAGAGAAGTCCGTGGAGAAGTTTTAATGCATTACAACTAAATGATTTTGAGTATTTCATTTGATTGCAACATAAATGTATGCACTTTACATAAAATATGCAAGGACTTAACAATAAGTGTAAAAGAAAAGAGTGTGTGAATTGTGGTATAGTTTTCTCTCTCTCTCTCTCTCTCTTTTAACTTAAATACAAATATATTAATATGGATTAATCTTGTAAAGATATTGAAATATAAGATAAATTCTCCTACATTCATAAAATTTGTACGGTGAAAAAGAATTATTTAATTAAATTACGTAACTTTCAAAAAAATTGTTATGCTTACTATAAACATTTCTAATGTTGAAAATGCAGTCAAAATTACATACATAAACGAAACACCATAAAAAATTAAATGAAAACTAAAATATTGTTAGTGTAGACAACTAATATGATTACATATATTATTTAACTAATAAATAAGCACTTAATGAATATTTAAAATGTCAATGAAATCAGCAAGCCCTCAAATACATCATCAGAAAGGATAGTCAATTCAATAGGGGAAGGGTATTGAAAAGAACTGGACCCTAATTTTTTAAGATTTTATCTTTCTATAATAATTATATGAATACCTGTCAGACAAACGATAAAGCACACATTTTTGAATGTAAAGTTTTTTAATTGCCTCAGTGGAAAATACAAATAAATTTAAATTGAGATAAATTTAAACGCATTCTTAGTCCAAAACAGTTCCTGCAGATATTATACCACAATTTGAAAAATTAATACAATTTTTAAAAAATATATACGATCTAATATACGCATATGTTTTGCTAATGTCCACTGTCACGGAACTTAGTAAAAGAATTGTACCCCAAGCATATAACATCTGTATTTGGAATTCCAGAGATCTTCATTAGAAGGAACCAAATTAAGGTATCCGACTACGTTCGGAACCGTGATTTTAAAAAAGCGCATAAATGGATAATTTTCATGATATTTAGTATCACTTAGGTTAGAATATGTTTATAAAATTGTTTTAAGAACATTTTGACAAAAAAAAAATATTTAAATAAATATTTAGGCAAAATTAACTTAGAATAACCTTTTTCAAATTGTTCTCCTTTTTAAAAATGTTTCTAATAATAATATTTTGTGTCTTATACAAAGTAAAGACTTCTCCAAAGAGTCTGAACTATTTTTTTTGAAAAATTCATAATATTTTCAGTTACAACCAATTAAAATAATTATCGGCGTTTTTTTTTTCCTTAAATTTTCTCCCTCTGTTGTCATAAAACATAGATAAACCCACTTCTCAGTTATATATTTCAAAAATTCTAGTTGAGCCTCTGCACAGAGGTCTGAATTATATACAGGCAAAATACTTTTATAATAGAAGCATTTTTCACAGAAGGAGAATATTTTGAAAACGGGTCATTCTATGTTCATTTTTTGTCAAAATATTGTACTTAAATAATTTTTTATTGTAATAATATTCTTAAAACAATTTTATATACATTTTCTAATCTATATAAGTGACACTAAATATCATAAATACTAACCATTTATACGCTTTTGCAAAATCACGGTTCCGAACGTAGTCGGATACCTTAAGCTAAACAAATTAAAATTAAATTAGAAGACTGAAATGAATCAAAGATTATACGATATTTATTAATAAATGTATTTATACACAGTATTTTTAAATGCAAAAGGACATTTTATACACTTGATAACTGACATTTTCAAATTTTTGACAATGGGATCCTTCTTTAGAAGCAGTATTTGTGTCATCATTCAGCATCCGACCTTGCTACTACTTCTCCATTTCTATCACATCCTTCTAAAACACATCTTGTCATGTAATTTACTCGTTTCCAAGGACTTTTTCCTTCCCAAAACGGAAGAATGATACCGAATACAGTATCAATGCTAAGCTTCAAACTCCTAATTAATATTAACTCACTGACACCTAATCTTTTAAATCTATGATTCATGGTGAATCTTTTTTCCTCTATCATAATTAAATTAATAGCAGCCAGTGAATAAAGATCTTTATGCATTTAAAAATTCAACACTAATTCAGTCTTTTTAATTACTTACCAATGTATTGTTATTGTTTTCATTGGAGTTTTCAGTTATAATTGGACGAAAAAATGCAATACATTAAGTGGTTGTTTAAAAAAAAGGATTAAGTTTTAAAGATTTGCAAAATTAACAGTTTGCACGAAAGTTAACTCGGATTTTGTCCAACAGCAATGTAACGTTTTTTAAAATTTATAGTGGAATAAATTGCAGATTCATAAGGAAATATTAAGATATTTAAATATTTTTGCTGTTCAAATTTATGTTCTGAATATTTCTTATAATTAAAACCGTCTTTTTTAACATAAGAATCGCAAAAGAAAGCTCTAAAACTGCATAAACTAAACATTGCATAGATAAATTCTAAGCCATTCCATTTTCAATTAAATCTGGATTAGAATTTCAACAAAATTTCGATTTTTCAATAGCTGCCTTTACTGAATGAATAATTATTCCTAACCTGAATAAAATAATTACTGCAAAAGAACAAAAAGTTTTTACGAGCCAAGATTATGATATTAAATTCATAGCATTTTTAAATACGTCCAATGATATATCTCCAGTTAATGAATAGAGAGAGAGAGAGAGAATGTCTGTTTTAAATAATAATATAATTAAATGTAATCGATATTTATTAATAAAACCTTAATTTCTCTTATTATTCGAAACTAAACATAACTTAAAGCAAGTAATATAAAAAAATTTTAAAGTCAATTTCTACTTTGAATGGATGAATAGAAAGTATTTTATTAACGATTGAAAATTTGAACATGATATATATATATATATATATATAGAGAGAGAGAGAGAGCTAATAGTAGAGGAATTGGAATAAAAGAAATTAAACAGAATATTTTCCTATACCTGGAGTATAGCCTCCGGCTATTTCGTTTGATGCAGCATCCTCGTTGCTTTCTTCGTCTATTTCATTAAGATTATCATCTTCTTCTATTAGATCTAATTGGTCCTTTTCTGAGTTATCCTTTGAAGAAAAAGAAATTAAAATAAGATAATCTGTATCGTGAATTTTTTTAGACAATCGCGTATTATATAATCTAAAACTTTTCTTTAAAAAAATCACGAATTCTTAACAAGTTTTGTTAAAAATTATTTCGGGGTGAAATTCAAAACACTGTAATAAATACGGATGCTTTAAATATTAGAAATTCCATAACGTTCCCTTTATGTAAATTTGAATTATGGTTTCCACACATTATTAGGTACGTACGTATTATCACAACAATCGCCAACTTTATTAATAACTCGCCAAACTGGCAACCCTAATTTCCTGTGTTGTACGCGCTGAATTTGCAACCATGTGCTTCATTTCACATAATGTCGCCAATAGGTTGCGATGATATGTAAGTACCCATTATTATTAATTATTATTATTTTCTAATATTAACTAAGGTGAAAAAATTGTAAAAAATATATACTCATGAAAAGACACCTTTTAAGCTAAAAAATATTTCACGTTTAAAATAAACTGATCGAGGTTTCTCTGAGTAAAAAAACCAGAATCCCTTAAACTTTATTGCTAATTTATAATCATGTTCAGATTACGTTGCCTTTAATATCTTTCTATCATACATTTAAAGCTTTGGTAAAATCATATATTTTGTTCCGAGTGTGAATTGTGTGATTTTTCGAAAAAAGTCTAGGTGGAAAGTAAAACATGGATCTTTTTTTCTTTATGCAATCGAAATTCTTAAATTTCTTCCACATGGTTTTCACTTTGACTTAAATATTGATCTTTAACATGATGTAAAAATTTTTCAATTTTTTCTCTAAGTTCAGTCATATTTTTCTTTTTCGTATTAATTTTAAATTTCAAAAATTACAATTTTTCATTATTTGTCTTATTTCTTGGCCATTGAACATATTCTTCCTTTCATTTTTCTTTTGATAAATATGGAAAAATATTAATTATAGGAATAATTCCTAATTTTACTTCAAACTGCTTTTATCCAACATATTTTTACTATAAGTCTGGAAACACATTTTTTTTTAATCTGCTAAAATCTTAAATACAATGTTCTTTGACCTCTTTATTTTCTGGGTCATCATTTTGTCCAATGATTTTTTGCTCGGCTGCCCAACTCACAGAGAAAACAAAGCATTAAGGGTAAGCGTGTTAAGTACACATTATTCTGACAAGATGCACTCCTTCAACTTCAGGCGCGAGCTGATGTTTATTTCCTAAGAATCTTCACGCAATTAAGATAAAACATAAACACAGAAAAAAAATAATAAAGAAAAGAAGCAATGCAATAAGAACTGAATTGAATTGCAGTGCATTTTGATTATAATGGTGCTCTTAGATGAAGTGCAAAAAGAAATTAATGCTTCAAAGAGTGTTTCTTATATGGTACATATCCCTAATTATTGTTATAACTGACAGGGATTTCACATAAAGTAAGACGAAATAATTGTATAATTTCACGAGGGGTTCCTTAACTGTAAAAATTGCACTTTTTTCTTCACTTCAGTTACATTAACTCTTATTCCGTAAATATGAAGATGGATTTCTTATTTTTCTAATTCTTTCAAACTTTTTTGTTTATTTTTAATGGAGTTGTGGATTGGTGCTTTATCATTGCAGTTCTAGTACATTCCCCGGGAGCTGGTATCTCTTTTTTAGAGCGGCACCATATAGGTTGGCGATACTCAACCTACGGCCCCGGGCAGCATGAGACCCGCCAGCCTTGTTCTTAACATAGTATTACTAAATTAATTTAAAAAATTATAAAATACGGAATTTTATCTAATCAAGTTTTTATTTTTTCTTTATTTTATTATTTTAAATAAAAAGGGGGGTTGGGTTTTTTTGAAAAAATAAAATACTCTATTACTCAGTAACGTAAATATTTTTATGTGTGTCCTTGATAAAGGTTAATACGGTATTAAAATAAAAACCAAAAATGAGTATCCGAACACGTTCGGAGTACTTTTGGACAAAATAACATATTTAAACATTATAAAGGCTTTTTTAGGACTCAATACCAATAAATACTAATATTTAACCAACAAATATTTAAAATAAAATTGCCAAAATTTTCCCAAAAAATCACAATTAAAAGGAATTTTTTTAGCAATATTTTGTAAACTTTCGTTTTTTCGATCAATTTTGCTTTGGTCTTATAGTGCGTTTTTCCCATTATCCTAATGTTGCGGCCCTCATGAAATACCTGTTATGTGTATGCGGCCCTGCGGGAGTAAAGGTTGAGTACCTCTGATATAGGTGGAATGCCAATCGCCGCAATAATCGCCCACTTTTTCCCCAAAAGGAAAAAAAAAATTGCGTGCGAAATCCTTTCAATTTTTTCCGAACCCAAAAGGGATAAATCTTTTTCCCCCAAAAAAAATTTTGTTCTTTTTAAAAAAATTTTGGGGGGGAAACATTTGGCACAAAAAAAAAATTCCCCCCAGGGGTATCTTTCTTTGAAAAACAAAAAAAAAATTTTTTTTTTTTTTAAAAAAACCCCTTTTGGAAATTTTTTTTTTCCGGAAAAAAAAGAAAAAGGGGGTTTTTTTTTTTTTGGGAAAAAACTATTTTAAGTATAGACAATTTTATTTACTTTATCCTACTAAAAACATACGATTTCATGGCGAGAAAATTCCTTTAGGAAGTTACTTAATCATGTTAATCATGTTAATTAAGTTAATTTATCAATTCCTCCACAACGTAATTTTATTCCCTTTTCAAATAAATTGTTCTTTACAAAATTGTAGTATACATGGCACATTAATAATTTCCCCCAGAATATCTCTGAAACAAATGACCTGATTCGAAAGAAGTTTTGAACTATTTTTAAGTATAGACAATTTTTTATCTACTTTATCCTACTAAAAACATACGATTTCATGGCGAGAAAATTCCTTTAGGAAGTTACTTAATCATGTTAATCATGTTAATTAAGTTAATTTATCAATTCCTCCACAACGTAATTTTATTCCCTTTGAACTGTCACAAATGCCAAGACGTTAATAGTTACTTAAGTTGTGCAATGTATTTGTTCATATTTGGCATCTGCATATCTAACGGCCGGGGTGGGCATTACGTTCATCGCGATCGACCGGTGGACCACCAAGACATTTTGGGGTGACCGCCTGAAGATTAGCCGTCACTAATTGTATACTGAAATATTTAAGATTGGCTGACAGTACAAACATATATATACACGGGCGGGGCCCTCACACATTTATAGATATATGTTTCACGATTATAAACAGAATTTTCTTACCTGTGGCAGTTCCTTAGCAAGCACGGATGACCCAAGCAATGCCACGCAGAGAAGTAATCCAAACAGTAATCGAGTCATCTTACACAGATCCTACAACGCAGAGAGAAAAATGTGTAAAGTTTGAGAACCATCAACTGTGAGATCGATATTTCAGATATTTAATCATTTCATGAATTTTAACTCTAAAAAATAATAATTACATTTTCTTGAACTTACAATTTTATCGTTTTTTAAACTCAAATTTAATTACAAAATGTTGTAGCATAAAAAGTACAGAGTACTAGGTAGTGATACAGTAGAACGTTGTTTATCCGAACGTTTATTGTCTGGGGCGTCAAATATCCGAACCAGTTTTTTTTTGTCTACTACATGTACTGTATAGGAAAATGTATGAAATAAGCTATGGCCAGATTTAGAAGGCAAAAAAGACTTCAATGTCGACCACAGGGAGGAGAATACCGACTTCGTCCAATCAACCCCAGGATTTCAAGAATGCGATGAAGATGTAGAAATACCTGGATGGCATGTGATGCAGAAGACTGTGGATTTGCAATGCTAAATGATGACGAGATTGTGACTTCCGTGAAAGAAGTATCAGACCCTGTCGCCGATGAAACGGATGAAGACGATGACAACAGCAAGAACGAAAGTAGCAAGGGTCCATCAAATGCTAACGCGTTTTCTGTATTAGAGACAGCTATGGAGTGGTACGAACAACAATCAGAGTGCTGTCCTACTCAACTACTGCTGCTCAAGAGAATCAGAGACCTTGCAGCGAAAAACACGAAGGTGTACAATGGTACGGCGACCTTTATTTTCCACAATAAAGGTATAATTGCGATATTTTGCACCTAGTTTGCTTTTTTTTCAATCACGTTTCCCGTATGTGATGATTTTCAATATTCGTATAGTGTCCGGTTTCATATACTGCATGGAACACATTCGGTTATCTGAACAATCGCGTATCCGAACGGTGTCCGGTCCCAATTGATTCAGATAAACGACGTTCTACTGTACCTAGGTATATGTAACCTCTTCTTAATTACATCTATTTTGATAAGCGTCTTATCAAGACGTGAAAATTTTGTTTGGAATATGGTTCGTGACAAATAGGTTGGTTTTAACACCAAGCCTGACTGAGTATAAAAAAAAATCATTTTAGCATTGTCTTATTGCAAAGATGGGCAGATAGCGCCTCAAAGAGTTTTTCTGCAGCTCGCCAAGACAGTCACAAAACCAAATATAGGAAGATGTACTTTATATTTGAGATGTCATACATTAATGAGCAAAGTTTTTCTTGCATAAATGTCGAAGGGAAATGGCGAAATTAGGAATTTCATCCAATTCCTAAGGGATATAATCAATTAATGGGAGACGTTAAAATAAAGTCTCTTGAAGGTCATTTCCGTGATGAAAAGTGATTTTATCAAATCCCTGAACTGTTTCAGCGAAATGATGAAATGAACTAGTCAGGCTTTGCATTGGCAAAATGCTATACAGGGAGGAGGGGGGATACACCTGGCGGGTCGAGTCCTTGTACTTCCTATCCATACAGGTAGTATTATCGATCCCTTAAATATCAACCCCATATTTTTAAAAAAATGGCACCATAGGATTAACATAGGGATTGATATTTTAGTGCGTAAGCAACCGAGAGGAAAGATGTTATACGTCAAAAAATACCAGCCATATTTTCTAATTATTTGTTAATTAGTTTCGGATAAATAATTTGTATTTCATTGAATATTGTTGTATGACTTACTTCTACGTTTAATAATGCACGCTATTTGTTAAATAAACACTTTTAAACTCTTGACAATATTATTTCATCATTTCACTGAAACAGCTCAGGGATTCGTTCAAATCCCTTACTTTTATCAGGGAAATGACCTTGAAGAGAGACGTTTTAACATCTCCCGTCAAGTGATCGTCTCCCTTGGGGATTTGATTAAATTCCTAATTTCATCATTTTCCTGCGACATAAAGTTTAACAAAAGAAAATATAGATGGAAATTGGCTGACATTAACTTGTAGTCTGTGATGAGAGCTTCGACAAACAATCTCACTTCTGATATAAAAAGAAATGTAGAAAAGTGTGATAAGGTATATTAATCTCATTAGAAGGAAATGTGCTAGCACCTATGAATAAATTGAATGAAGCTGTTGCTATTTTATTTTGCTTATATTTGTTGATTTTTTTTATGTTACAATTTATACTTTTTCTAAGACGCAAAGTTAATGAAAGCAATTATTTTAAAAAGGTACAGACCTCCGGTACCCTTCTCTTCCACAATATGGCCTTCGAATTCCCCACCCCTGTCTTATTGTATACCTCTTGTTGACAAAGCCTGGCAAGTAATTTCTTATGTCCTTCACTGTTTGAAGGAGACTTATATCACCAGAAACAGTAACTGAAAGAGACTTTGAAGCTCTGCTTATTGCGAAGAATATTTACTCTGCCGGTAGATGCTTAAGGTCTGGGAGAGTGTGATGATGATGTAGAAGAGTAGTGAAAATCCAGAAAGGGGAGCACAAAAATGAGATTCTTCAAACTAAACAAAACACCAAAATCCTTTTAAATAATCATGAAATTGTTTGTGCCAAGCAGGTTAATGTCACAAATTTTGTATCGAGATTTCCTAATAAATCCCAAACAGCACGCTGTAATATTGTAATTACATATTAATGACCAGACAATGTCACATTTTCGAAACATCATGAAGAAAACGTAGAAATAAAGTTGTCTGCGAAGGTTTTAGTAAAGGACAAACTCGATGATCTTTAATTAGGTCCAAATAGAGAAAAAAGTCAGGAAGTATAAAATTAGTTTGTTAATTAAATGTTTAATGTTTTTTAAAATGGCATACAGTTAAAAAATATATCGGTTTTGAACCATTTGATCCACGGAGCTGAAATTTGGTATGCATGTTTCTTTTGTTGAGCAGAGATGCGTCAAGAATGGGTTTTACCGAAATCGACTTCCAGGGGGGTGGGAGAGGGTTAATGGGCCGTACTGATAAAAAAATTCATGTTTTCGAACTATTAGATCCACGGAGTTGAAATCTGGTAAGTATGTTGTTGTTTTTTTATTAAAAACAGATCCACTAAAAATGTGTTTTGCGGAAATCGATACTGGGGAGGAGGTTACGGGGCGTAAAAGATAATTATACTTCCGTTTAATGAATTCAAATCCTGTCCTTTTTAAATTAGGAGACGAGGACAAAAAGAATGTTTTTAAATACAGATCAGTGTTAGAACTCAAAACACATCAAGAAATACCTAGTGAAACGAGTGGGTAATGGCTATTATTTATATATTGCAGTGATTTTGTGGCGAATTACTGCAATTGGAAATTTAAACATAGTTTCCAATATCATTAATTTATAATGTTTTCTTTCATCAACAATTTCGGTTAATTAACATTCCGAATTCCTTAAAGGCATCTTAACAGTCATTTTTTTTTAAAATTTAGAACATTACTTAGTAAGACAATCGGATAAATTACATAAAAGGAATGTTTTTAAGACATGCAAACGCTTAGAATATATGTTTTCCTATTGTTGCCTCTGAATTGTATGGAATAAAACATAAAAGCAGTGCTTCTCAAACTTTCAATATTTGCGACCCAGTATTCAATCACAATTTTCAACGCGCAAAACAAATAACAATGCATTCACTTCAATAATACTATACTTTGACGCTATAGCTACAATACGACTTGAATTTCTTAAGTGCCACCGGTGAATATATATACGTCTCGCTCAACCCGTGCGTTAAATGCCCCGGACGTATATATACGTCTTTCCGAGTACGATCTTTTTGTGCACTACTATCCACAAAATTTTTCCGAAGGCTTTGAAATGCAATAAAGGGCCTTGGCAGTATTTGCAAGGGATTTACTTATATCAGAGGATTTATTCTTTTTCTCCCTCCCCTCTTAACACATGGAATCCTTCCTACGTGGAAAACGAAGGCATTGAGGAGCGAATCGCGTAACTTTTAATCTGCAGTAAAGGGATTATTTATAAACCGTATAAAAGAAAATTATCAAGATAAATGTTAATTTTTGTCTATAATTTTATATGTGAAAAGCCAGTGGAGTCACTGGTAATTATTAAATTTGTTCATACTATTGATAAATTAATTCTAAAATACATTGTTCAGTAATGATACATTTACAAGTGTATTTATCAGTGTAAATGTTTATTTTATTTACTTTCAGTAAGTTAATAAATAATTTTTTAAAAATAATCTTTTGTTTTCGATTTTTCAATGTAAATGTTTATTTTATTTACTTTCAGTAAGTTAATAATTTTTTAAAATAATCTTTTGTTTTCGATTTTTCAATATGCTCACGCCCCCTTGCAGAGTTATCACGTTCTCCTAGGGGGGCGCGCCCCACAGTTAGAGAAACACTGATAAAGGATATTTTCTCGACAAAAAACTAGTCCTCTTCTTTCATGTTTCGTAAATCTTCCAACAAGCGGAAGCATCTGTTTACCATCCAAAACAACACAACCTTTATTTCGAAACTGACAAACAGTGACGTCACATCAACCATCTTTCCCACACATAAGATTTTTCACCGATCTCACAAGAATACAAGAGTGCCTATTCACAACAGCCAACGTCAACATACCCATTTGAGCGTGGGCATGGGTAGAGCCTGGCCTTGGCAGAAGCCAACAGGCGGAAGTTTATCAGACTGAAATAACAAAATAATTCAATTTCGCAAATAGTGAAAATGAAGCCTGTTCGAAATTTAAAGATTCTGTATTTCTTTAACGACGTAACGAAGCTGATAACAGATATTTTTATACATAGAAGTCAACGTGTATTCGTGAGAAATGGACGAGAATAAAATTTATTTATAACGAATATTTCATTACTCAATGAAAAAAAAATTGGTACATTTTTAATTAATTACTTTGAATATTTGTTCAATTCCTACACACTATTAGCTTACATTCTCTATATATTTATTTATATCTTGGTGGAATTTCCAATCGTTAATAAAGTACATTTTAAAGCGCTCAATTTTGAGCTGAAGTTTTATATACATGATTATTTTGGATGACAATACAGTAATTTAATTAAAATTAATAAAAATTAATTGATTAAAACTAATTATTTAAGGAATTACAAATACACAGCCACGTTAGCATCATTTTTGGCAACTTGAGAGACCATTTTGGCGACTTGTGTCAAAATTTGAAAAGGTTTTTTTTTCTCACGTTTTAAAGCATTCAGTTGAACTGAAATTTTCTATACACGATTTTTTTGGATGACAATACGATACTTTAATGATAATTAATAACAATTAATTACCACTTAATGTTGTGATTCTGTCATATGTTTTTACATATTTATATTAATTGTAACTATTTAATAAAAAGTAGCTAAAAAATAAAATTTTTCTTTGTTGATCTAAGTAGGAATTGACTTAAATCTTTTTTATATTACTTGTTTACACTGCTTTTGAAGGACAATTTTTTGAATTCGGCGACAGCCATTCAAATTTCTTAATTTTTTCTGCAAGTCGTATTAATTTCATACTTACTATAAAAGCATTTTTTTTACCCAAAGTTGTATCAATAAATATTTTGATTATTATTTGGATGCATTATTTGTTGAAATCGCGCGTTTACTTTAGTTCTTTTATTAGAAAAGGCTCATGTGTCATTATGTTGAAAAATTTTCATGGAAACTATGCTGATTTGTTAATGTTTATCCATAAAGACATATTTCAAAAATTTAGAACTAACAATTGACCATTATCTGCTCGAGACATATCGTAATTAGAAATGAGCAAACAACTTATAAATTAATTTATGAAAAATCGAGTTGCTGACACAAATTTATTTAACTGGATAACCATCGATATACAAATAAGATTTTTAGTGGGATTAAAAATTGAAGTTTGCGAACACAAACACCGTATTCATCGCTAATTAAACCAAGCTATTAAAACTGGAGTTAAGTAACCGCCGGATATAAATGAATCTTTAAACTGCGGTTACTGAGAAACCTCCTAAGTCAAAATAGATTCAGTGACTGCGCTTACTGCGAACCCATTAACCAAGCTTTGGAATTTTCTAACTAGGGGTCTCAGTGTGTTAACTTTGTCTCGAGGGGTGAAAATATAAACAATTTTCAAACAGGTATAATTCTTTTAAATTTAAATTAAATAATTCGAATCTTTTACAAATTATTTACAGAGGATTGTGATTTCAAAAAAGTATATATAAAATATTTGAAATATATAATCATAATTTTAAAAATTATAAGCATATGAAAATAAAAAATAATTTTGTAATAAATATTAGGTAATTTTTGCGAGCGCACGCTATTTTCTGAAATAGTGGCCTTTGATGTATAAAACTTTATAGAATTATAAAATGTATCATACTCCTTAAACCCTACTTAATTTATGAATAATATATCTTTTGTATTTCAAAATATTTAAAAAATATTGAAATTTTAAAACAAAATTAGAAAATGTAATTTTTTTTTAATTTTTAAAAAATATAACTTATTACTCTATTTACTTAAAAATACTACAATTTAATATGGATACATTTAACTTTATAAATCGACTTATTGCTAGTAATTAAAGCTACTATTTTAGAAAACAGCATGCGCAACGTAAAACTTAATTAATATTTCTTAGAGAAATGTTTATTTTCAAATGCTTATAATTTTTAAAATTCTAATTTTATTTTAAACATTTTACACTTTTCTGAAGCCCCATTCCTTTATAAATAATGTGTAAAAGATTCGAATTCTTTAATTTTAATTTCAAAGAGTTATATATATATATTTGAATATTGTTTATATTTTCAGCCCTCTGGAGAAAGTTAATACCCCTGAGACCTCTTAACTTGCGACGGTGAAACGAACTTGAAGTGAACGAGACCTGGTTTTCTTCCTTTGACCGCCGATTCAGCTATCGGCGACTACGGCGGTAAGGCTTTGAAATCGATTCTGGAATTTCTAGATACGATCCCTTTTGCCAGATTAACACAGCAACTACCTCCACTAAATTTACATCAAATAACATATGAATGTAAAGGAAGCCAAGAGACACTTGAACCTGTTTTTCCTAAAATAGGTTAAATTTTTCCCTTTGAGTATGTCACGAGAAATTATGCCATAGCTTATACAGAAAGAAGCCCAGTGGCTGAGTGGTAGTGTATCACGCTTCCACACCACAGGTCCAAAGTTCAAAACCCCGGGATGGGCAAGGTCGACTCGGCCTTTCATCCCTTCAGTTGATCGATAAATGAGTACTAAGGTTGGTTAGGAACTGAACACTGAGGGTATTCAGTTATACAGAAAACTTAATTATTTAGCTGTATATTATAAAATTTCTGATTTTCTTACGGTTCTTGAACAAAAATGCTGGACCAATTTGAGAGAAAGAAATGTAAAAAAATGGTTCAGGTCCCCACCTATGTAGAAAATTCCAGAATATATTTTTCACTCACCCTTCACATCTTCTCTGAAAAACATTGCATTCGTAATTAGTACTTGTAGAACCGAAAAAAATACTGAAGAATTTAAAGTAAAAATTTCTTCAAAGTACGAAAAAAATTTATAACAATAAATTGAATAATAAGTAATATTTTCTTTATAAGTTTGAAACTAGATACAATAAAAGATAATTGGGACACAAATATGGTTGGTAATTCATATTTTGGAGAGAAAAAATTTATTTTCAGTTCTTCAAAACATATTTTTCTGTTCTAAGAACCATTTCCGAATGCAATTACTTTTAGGGATGAAGTGTTGTACAAATAGGATGAAAAATGTATTATGGAATTAAAACACTACTACAAAATTTAAAAATGTTATTTGATGTAGTTCAAGTTTCCACCATATTCAAATGTCTTAAACTTTTTATAGCATGATGTAAAAGAATTTTAGACCTTGAAATTACCATAATAAATTAATTGAAAAATGGTAAAAATGCAAAATTCTTTTACAAAAATTGAGCATGCGAAATGATAATCAACGGTAAATACACCAACGACGCATAAACATCTTCAAGTGAAAGGACAGTTCTGAAAGAAATTTAGAAAAAAAAGATTTGTAAAAACTATACCATTAAAAGATCAGCCAAAACAATAAAAACTAAAAATATTAGCATGGGAAAAAGTTGACACCAGTATTTAAAAAATGTTATCTCTCTTTTTTTTCGTTATTGGAAGCGTATAGTATCTTTATTTAAGATAGAAAAAAAACTTTTTTTAGCCTCCGGCATTTTTCCACTATCAATCAATAGTACGCTATATTGAGTAATCAAGATAAATATTTATTCAATGAATATAGTTTATTAATCAATAATCAGGATTTTTTATCGAAGAGTACGCATGCAAAAATTCGTCCTCGAAATGTGTACTTTGTTATCAATTTAGCATCATTCCGCGTTCACGTTCATGATACTAAATGCTGACAGATATCAGTTTCAATGCTAATTAAAAAAAAAGCTCACTTTATTTTGAAATGTGCGAACAAGATCATTGATGGATAAAAATGATTTTCATCCAGTGTATCTTTTAGTTTTAATAAAGATAAAAAAATATTTTATCTTCGTTGAAACCTTCGATGACGAGAACTCATAACTTCTCAATAAAATTTCTTTCAAATGGAAGATACGGGGGATAAGACTTGGGCTACTGAAATTTGCATGACTGTGTGTGTGTGTGAATTGAATGCTGGTTTATTTTAATATTTTTTTTTCCAAGAAAAATATACTTCAATCAGCAAACATACAATGGTCTAAATTCTTGTGATGCCATTTTTTGTCATATGATAACATCAATCACGTGTTTTCAGCCAATCGGTTCATAAATTCATGTGACGTCATTGTGATTAATCCAATCACGCGTTTCGAGCAAAAATTGGGGGAATTCGTTTTCCTTTTGCTTTTTCAAAAAATTTTTTTTTTAACATTAGTCACTCCATGTAATCTAAAATCTTTTAATGATTTTGAAACACTTTTTGAAGAATCTTAACATTTGAACATGTTTACCAAATTATCAAATCCGAAACTGTGTCTCTATTTTCAAAAAAATAAGACGTGTTTTTGAATTTGGAGAACTGGGCGAAAATTTAGCCCATAACCCCGAATTCCATTAAATTTTTAGAATTGAAGTTCCCTTTAAAAGAAAAAATATTTCCTAAGACTTTTTTTTCCATTAAATTTTTTTAAGAAAATTCCCAAAAAAAGGGGAAAAACTTTAAATATTTTAAAAAAACTTTTTTTAAAAATTAAAAATTTTTTAGAAAAAAATTTTTAAAAAAAAAAAAAAAGGAAAAAACTTTCAAAATTTATTTAAAAAATAGGGTTTCAAGAATTATTTAAAAAAAAATATTGTAAAGAAAAGTAAAATTGCGAAGAATATAAGATGGTATAGAACTTATGTTCCTTTTTGTGCAAGTATTTATTTAAAAGTACGTAGTTTCTCAAGCCCAGAGGTTAAAGTTTTGTACATCAAAAGATTTAAATTTTATCAAGAAAAAAATTCCCCAAATTATTGAATAAAAGGGGAAAAACCCCAAAATGATTTTTTAACGTTTGATCATAATTTCGAAATTGCCAAAATTGTCTCAAGAGTCTTAATTAACTAAAAAAAATGATATTAACCCCTTAACTGATTTGCCCGTAAAACCGTACGGGCTACCGAAGGCTGGCCACAACCAGTTTACCCGTACGCTGTGTATGGGCACTGATATTTTCTTCTTTTTATCTTTGATATGCATGTATTTTTAATTCTTATGGTGTGATTATTAATCCTAGTGTTTTTGTAAGAGATGTAGTTTGTGTCCATGGTACTGAAATCCCCTTTTATGGGGATTTCTTTGATAAGGGGGGAATATTTCACTGAAGGCGGTTAAGTTTAGAAAATATTCGATAAAAAACGGGAAAAGGAAGGCAAAAACCAATTTTTGGGGAAAAAATGAAAGGAAATATAATCCCAAAAGCCATCATTATCTTTGTCCCCACTGCAATGTAAGTCTTAGTATTTTTTTCCCTTCAAATAAGTGCAAATATAAATGCTCACAAACAAAAAAGCCCAAAATGTTTAAAAAAAGAAGAGAAACATGAAATTTTTTTAAAAACAGGACAATTTTTTTTTAAAAATATATAAAACATTTTTTTATAAATGCTGGGTTTTTGAAACTTTGGGGTTTTGTGCCAATTTATAAAATAAAATAGTGTTAAAACTTTAGAAGTGAAAATCATATAAAATAGTATTCTATCATTTTCTCATTATGTTAAGGTATCCGACACGTTCGGGGAACCATGATTTTGAAAAAGCGCATAAATGGGTAGTTTTCATGATATTTAGTTCATTAGATTGAATCGTATAAAATTGTTTCAAGGTTTTTTGAAAAAAAAAATTATTTAAAACACTATTTCGGCAAAAATTCGAATAACCTTTTTTTAAAAAATGTTCTCCTTTTTAAAAAATGCTTTATTATAAAAATGTTTTTCCTGTATATAGCTCAGACCCTTTTACAAGGGGCAACTATGAGCTTGAAAACTTCACATTATTTTCAGAGTAACAACCCATTGAAATAATTATCGGCGTTTTTTTCCTAAAATTTCCCCCCTCTGTTGTAATAAAACATGGATAAAACCACTTCTAAGTTATATGCTTCAAAAATTCTAGTTGAGCCTCTGTACAGAGGTCTGAACTATATACAGGCAAAATATTTTTTAAAAACTTTTCAAAAAGGAGAATATTTTGAAAATGGATCATTCTATTTCATTTTTTTCAAATTAGTGTACTTAAATTTTTTATTGTAATACTATTCTTAAAAAAATTTTATATACATTTTTTAATCTAAGTGACACAAAATATCATAAATATTATCCATTTATACCCTTTTGCAAAATCACGGTTCCGAAAGTAGTCTAATACCTAAGTATTATGCTTAGTTATATAAGATAAAAAGATGTGCCTTTTTTAAAAATTTTTTTTGAACATTTTGGTTAAAAAAATTGACCGTTTAAGGCAGCGATACTCGACCTGTGGCCCACCGAGCCTTTTTAAGTGGCCCGATCATGGCCCATTGCTCTGAGAAATTCACTTATTTAAGAACATTGTATTAAAAATTTGGTGTGAAATTCTTTGTCAAGAAATCTGATATATCAATGTCGCTTTTTTCTGACGGTGTTGCATGGGCACGAATTGATTATTTTCTATCAGGAACAGTTACGTTTAGTCATTACAGACAATAGTGGAGTAGCGAGACAATTTTAAGGATTTAACTAATTTTTAACTACCTTTCATATCTTGCAAGCGAAAAACATTCAAAGAAAATATATCGTTTCAAGACAATTGGGAGGTTGACTATTTTTTAGTGAAAAATAAACATGTGGATCAGTAATTGTTTGATTTGTCACGAAAGTGCTGTATTTAAAAAGTACCAATAAACATGAATCTCATTCGATTACACTTTTCCTCGAAGATCTCGTTTCGAGAGGTGATAAATAGGTTTTCTTGAATTATCTTTGAAGTGTTTTTGTCAGTGGTAATATTACAGTGGTAACAAAGGCATTCTATGAAGTTTGTTATATTATGGGTAATTTAAGGAAACCGTTTATTGATGTAGAAATTGTGTGTGAAGAAGTTTTTCTTAACTTCTAATTTAGTGTTGGTGATAAAAAAAAAATAAAAAAAAATAATAATTTAAAAGGGGAAGCAAAACGGGGTTATAATTTTTTGATCGATTCTCCCCTTTTTAAAATTTCCAATGTTTCTTATTTTTTAAAGCTTTTCCCCTCCCCCATTTACCCTTTTTCCTTGCCCGGGGCCCCGGGGGGAAAAAGCTGCCCATTTATGCGGGCCCAAAAAAAAAAGTTAAGTCCCCCCGGGATTGGTTTTCGACACTTTGGGAACCCGGGTTTTTAAAAGCCCCAAAATGGAAAATTTTTTCATGATATTTATGTCACTTAGATTAGAATACATGATAAAATGGTTTTGGGACACATTATGACAAAAAAAATTTCTTAAATACAATTTTTTTTAGCAAAAAAATTTAAATTAGAAAAAAAACTTTTTTAAAAGTTCTTTTCGTGAAAAAAAGCTTCTATTATAATAATGTTTTCCCCCATATAAAAACAGACCTCTGTACAGAGGCCCCAAATATAATTTTTAAAATTTTCCCTTATTTTCAGAGTTACAATCATTTTTAAATAATTATCGGCGGTTTTTTTTTTTTAAAAATTTTCCCCTCTGTCGTGTAAAACAAGGATCCCCTTTTAAGTTATTTGATTTCCAAAAAAAATTCCCAGTTTAGCCTCGTACAAAAGGGAAGGGGCTATAGAGAGGGGAAAAAAATTATAATAGAAGCATTTTTTACAAAAGGAGAAAATTTTGAAAAGGGTTTATTCTATGTTTTTTTTGTCAAAATAATTTTATTTAAAAAATTTTTTTTGTAATACTATTTTTAAAAAAGTTTTTTATACAATTTCCCAATCTAAATAACACTATATATCATAAAAAATTATCCATTTATACCCTTTTTCAAAAAACCCCGGGTTTCCGGCGTAGTCGGGTGGTCCTTTAAGGGGGTTGAAAACCCCTTTTCAAGCCCTTTTGGTGACATCAGTGTCATCAGTTATCACATTTTAGAGGATATTTTAGCACAAACAAAAACAAAAAATATCTAAACAAAATTAAATAAAATAACATCACAATTAATTCTAATAATTTTTACGTTTTGAGGACTATGTATTCAGTAAGTTAGCATTGATAAATTGCTTGTGTAAAGTAAAGGCATTTTATTGGTAGAACTACTGCTTAAAGCAATTCCTAACACAGCAGTAGGCGAGTACATCTTATATCTAACTGGACTCATTGACCCTCTTTGAAGGTTAGCAAATGGAGAGGACCTTTTGTTCATTATCACAAGGGTTCCTGCGAAGAATTTCAAGAGCGTACTCGGAGATTAATTCGTCTCTCAAGATATGTTCGCTGACAGATGTTTTTCTTTTTTTTAAAAAAAATAATAAATCAAAATCATATTGACTTGGTATTTTTGTTGATTAAAAAATTCATTTAAAATCACTGATTTTTTTTTTAATTATTTTAAAAGCATTTTATATAAAAAATTTTCCTTTTGTATCTGTATCAGAATGTAAAAACTATATATCAATAGAGAATACTTCCATGAATTATTCGATTTTAATTTGTAATAACTATAACAGAATAATTCCGGATAAATTATATAATTATATGTTTTACTTAAAAATTTTCTTATTTATTTAAGCAACTGAGTTGATATTTCGATTTAAGATATGAAATCATAATTAAATTACATCATTTTTTTAAAATAATAATGACCAGTCATAATGATTTACAATGCATAAAGCGAGCGCACTTTTCAACTTAAAACTTGGTCTTGTAAATATAATACGCCTTACATGTAACTAACATATTAATTACCGTGTTTTTTTTTAATTATCTTCTCTGTCTTTCATTTATTACAATCGACATTTCGCGGTACTTAGAGTAAAAGATTTGCATTAAATTTTAAAGTGCGTCTTATAAACCGTAAAATATGGTAATTATTTAAATAATTTATAATAATTGTGCCATACAATAATTAAAATTGAAAAAAAATACACATCAAACAATATTGTTCTTTTGCGAAAATAAGGCTTAAATAATCTACAAAGAAATTTAAGCCTGTATCGAATAACCTTGCAGTTTTCAAATTTTTTCTTTAAATGTAATTTTCAACTTGCAGCTTTTAAATTATGGTACTGCTAGTTACTTTACATAAACAGAACAATTTTTTGAAGCAATTGATGTAGGTTTTTAAAAGAAGCGTATCAAACTCACACTCTACAGATAATATAATTGAGTTAAACTAACATTTTTAATACTAATTTCAGAGCTCTAGTTTTTCTTTCTTTTTTTGATAATTTTCAGAAATTTGGAAATAATGATAACAAAACATAAGCCCAGGACTGACAACTGTGTCCAGTTTATCAAGTATAAGTCTGTCCTTGCTCTTTTTTCTTAAGATTCAGTGTTATTTTTTTCTTTCTTGCAGCCCACATAAACTTAAAACACGTTTTAAAACCAAAACAGCTTTTAATTTTGCTCATCTAATGAAAATTTTCGAGGAAAATTTTCAGAATGGAATATCAAAGTGTTTCATAGTGTAAAATATTTGGTTCTATTTAAACTTCATTTTTTATTTACGATTAATTTTTAATTGATTATTAAAATTATACAGTAGTTATTGTTTAGGTTGAAAATTCTGTTCCATATTACTGTCGTCTGCTTTTATTCAATATTTCATGTAACTCTGATTTATCCTATTACTTAATTTATTAGCCGATATATGTATATACAATGGTGTGAAACACAAACACATATTTCAGTACAAGATTAAAAGCTCTAGTTTTCTGACAAATTTCAATTATTCAGAAATATTAAGAAAAAATTACAACATTAGTCGAAAACTGACAACTATGGAGTAGATTTAGTCAAGAGACCTAGCTCTTGTCTTAATATCTAGAGTTATTATTATTATTTTTTATCCTTCTTGTAATCCGCATAAACTTAAAGCAATCTTAAAACCAAAACAGCTTTTAATTTTGCACATCTAATGAAAAATGTCTCGGGAAAATTTTCAGAATGGAATATGGCGGTGTTTCGTACAGTAAATATTTACTTCTATTTTAATTTCTTTTCTTAATTTTGAACAAATTGTTAATAGGTTATTTAAATTATACGTAGTCGTAGATATTCTTCTTGAAAACTATCGTCTGCTTTAATTCAATATATAATTTGTGTCGTTTCAATTTATCTGATTACTTAATTTAACTGCAGATATATAATCAACTGTCGTTAAAGTTATGGTGCTCAATTTGGCATCATTTGTTATTATTCTAATATAAATTTATGTTAGTTCTGTCGGAGAAAAAAACTGTAAACTGTGTGTGTGCAATCGAACGCTGGTTGAACTAAATATGTATTTAATTTTGTATATTTTCGAGATATTATCTTTCATCTGGAAATCGTTTTAATCATTTGAGTGATTATAAGACTTGGGCATTAGTGGAAGAATTTTACCTGCTATAATTTATACAGAGCAACTAGGCACCCCTAACATCAACGAGTATTTAACGGGTAAGCTGACACAGTAAATTATTTAGAACGAAATCAGATATCAATTTTAAATATTAATTACTTCTATGATTTGTAATTAATTATGTGTACATTATCTAGGAATTTCAGACGTATATTGTTTATATATTAAAGATTATTACAATAATTTCGTTACATTATAATAGATATGTGAAATCATATTAATGTAATTAATTCACAATATTAATGTTTTATTTATAGAAATTATCATACATAATTAAACTATATGAAATAAACAAAAAGTTAATCATTAATCGTATAGTTACAGATTTAAGTTAAAATAGACAGGAAAGAAATTTAAATCTTTTAAAAAATTATAGGAAATAGAAAGCAATTGAAAGTTGGGTAATATTATTTTGTTGAATATGAAAAATTCAGCTTTTATAAAATGTTGATTTAAAAAGTCCAAGGGGTTTTATTGGAAAAATTAGGTAATGTTCAGCGATTAATTCTGCAAATCATCGCATTTTTTCATAATAGGCGAATAAATTTATCATGGAATTTTTTTTTTGGAAATCAAAAAATTAAAATAAAAGCAAAAAAAAAAATACATTGCTGAAAATTTTAAAGCCTTTTCAGGACACTGGCTACACCATACGGAAAAATGTGTAAACTCCAGTATATAGGATCAATTTACTACTTTATGAAATTTAATTTTGCCAATAAAGCTCCCAAACACCTACTTTTTAATCAACATTTTAAAAGCTTAATTTTGAAATATTCTACAAAATAATATTACCTAACTTTCAAGTAAAAATAAATATAATTGCCTGCTCAAAAAAGTTTAACAATGGTACATGCAGATGTTGTCTATGAATAAGGTCTCAAACCTTCATTCGATTAAAAGGAACATATCTTTTCAAAGCCAAAAGATATGTCATCTAGTGTCCGAGAAATGTGATAATACAAGTGGAGTTTTGAAATTTCTTTAAAAAATACTAAAAGCACTTTTAGTAACAATACCTAATTTTTATTTCTTGAATGTGGTCTCTTACACGATTAGAAAAAAATAAGGAAGATTTAAAATACCGCAAAACGCTTAATAAATCCTACCAGCTTCAGAAATTTTCCCATCACTGTTCTGCAATTTCTTCCCGTTATATTTTTAAAAACTCTTTTTTTTAACTCTTATTTTTTGATACCATAATAAACCAGTTTTAATTATAAGAGCGATAACGAAATCAAAGTCACAACTTATTGAAACAATTACACTTATAGTTTATAATAAGAAACTTAAAACACGATTAAAAAATATTATAATAATAAAAACTTTTGTTGAAAAATACTGGTTCAAAAATATACTAAGTCAACTGTCAATAAAATTTTCAGAAAAAAATCACTTACAATTTTTAAATATTATATGTTCATATATTTAATTCTTTTTTAATAAGATTTAATTAAAAACAAAATATAATAAATTTTTTAAAGTCTGAAATAATTTATGAGAAATATAACGGATGTATTTATATCAATATTATTAAATAAAAAAATGTTTAATAATGTTCTAATAACAAATTAAGAGGAAAATAAATAATTTTTGAGGATATTTATTTACATTGCTACATTTATTAATTTTGTGTGAAAATAAAAATTAACTTTAAAATATATGTTCTATATACTTTTTTTATATAAAAATTCCTCTATTTTACAACAAAATTTTATAATATACTCATGCATGTATAAAAAAACGAAAAGAAATGGTTGTTTATGTTGTCCTCAGTAATTTGTTTATGAAGTAGTTACTAAAATATTTTTCTAAAGAATGCCTCTTTTTCCGATATAAATGCATTATTCACAGAACACAATATTTTATTTTAAAAAATATGAAAATATTTCACAATATAAAGATATTTTTCAGAAGGAAACACAAATAAACACACACACAAAAACAATCCTTTAATTTTCGTTGTTTTAATTCGTATTTTCTGTTTGAAATTATGCAAACAATTTTTTTCATTTACATTAGATAACTTTTAAATATATTGAAACTTAGTTTTTGAATGAAAAGTTAGTATCACTTTTAATTTTTGATAATAATAATAATAATTTGTAGTAAAATTTTTGAAAAAGCAACTTTAAATTTATTATAAAAAATAATAATATTAATACACATCTTTCTTATTTAACTTTAATCTCGTCCACGTGTATTATAGTGCAATCGTAACTTACTTCAAACCAACATTTTATTTTTAAAAATAAATATTGCTTTAATTATGAAGGAAAGTTTCGTGAATAAAAATTTTCAATTCTTCTTATCCAATCAATCAAAACCAAATCTAACTGCATATATGCATATTTGAACACAACTGAACGTTGTTAACTTCTTAAGATGTTTACCGTAAGGAGAAGGAAACTTACCCAAATCTGCTAATTCCAGAACACGGAGTCCTCAAAGCAGCCTCTGAAGTTCTGAGACTTCTCTAATTAAAGCGCATCTTGTGCATCTCTCTTCAGCCCCAGTCACGTGATAAGTTGCTTTCTGACCTCACTTTTTTTGTTTGTTCTTTTTCTACTCGCTGGTTTATTTCATTTTTTTGATGATCTCCGCTCTTTTTCAAGCGCGTCTCTCACTCGCTTTTCTGTTGACCTTTGACATCTCTCCCGCGCCTGACAAACCATGACTCACGACATACCCAACACAGGGGCCCCCCTTTTTCGAAGGAATGGAATTAATGACAACAATAATAATAATAAAAAGATATTTCGTGGAATGTTTTTTGGGATTCGCTTTCGCTATTCGCAAGGTTATATATGAAAGACGATACTGCTGTCTTTTTCGAAAGCGATCACATACACATTACGGTGTTGTTTTGGTTTGGGTGTATTGGTTGTTTTTATACTGGTAGAGTGTAGCGATGGTCTGCTGAAAGATTCGTTCGTGAAATGTGTTTATCGTGAAAGAATCATTGATCCAAGAAAGCAGGCGTTGAAAGTCGATGGCATATAATTGGGCTCACGGGATATGTTTGTCAATACCAAAATAAAATTAATCAATTTTGATTGAGGTTGCTTACGCTTGAAAACAATATCTGTAAATACTGATAGTGAAAATTTGACAGCTAAATAATAATTGATGCACACGGAAGTTACATTTCAAAAAATTGCCGTGTTAAGCGAATCCGTGTTGTACGAAACGAAGAACTTATACAAAATAAGGGGCCACTAAATTTTTTAAAAAGTATAATATTAATTTAAAATATTTTCTTCGATATTACTGATCACTATTACCCGTCTGTATGCATCTTTTGAGAGACTTTTTTTAGCTTAGGGAAACAGATTAATTCATAAAAATACAAAAGGTTTATTTCTACTTCTAATATTTAAATCAACATATCCACAAAAGAGAAACACAGATAAAGCCTTAAAGTGTTTTATTATTAATAATTTTCGAAAATTCTGCAGAAATATCTGATATCAAGTATGAAGTTTGATGAAAAATGT
Organism: Trichonephila inaurata madagascariensis; assembly: GCA_019973955.1. Taxonomy (NCBI): domain Eukaryota; kingdom Metazoa; phylum Arthropoda; class Arachnida; order Araneae; family Nephilidae; genus Trichonephila; species Trichonephila inaurata. Next base: position 27,795 of record BMAV01022161.1, on the reverse strand, counting down.
CAAATGAGATCTTTCACATTTAAAAACTTTATCTCACTTATTGAGATGTGTTTTACTTGCATTTCTATAGTTTTAAATTAAGTTCTCTTTTAATAGTTTTTATTACATTTCATGTCGTACGCGCGAGCGGGTTTTACCCATTTCTCGAACTGTGTTAAGAGTAAGTCTGTGCCGCAAAAGCACCGTATTGTTCTCAATTCTCGAGCCGTGTTAGAATGAATCCGTGCTATAGAAATACCGTGTTGTGCGGGGTTACTTGTAATATATTTGTTACAAAAATAGTACTAAATTATTTCTTTTTTTCATAAAATATTTATTTGACCACATATCTAAAGAGATCGAATCTATAGGTTATATAAAACAGTATCGAACATAGATGGTAGTTATAAATGGAGATTTATTTTTATCATTATCTGCCAAAAACTTTTTAGTCACTTTTATCCAAATGAGAAGTGTAAAATGCGTCATTCTCATAATCAAATAAATTAAAATATATTACAAATATATCAGAAACACCAATATTCTTCAAGAAGAAAATCATAGAGATCCGTCTACATTTATTAGCAACAGAAAAAGTTTAATTAATTTTTCTAAAAGTAATATAGACAATTTTAGATTTCCACATATAATACTTCCGCCAAATACACCATTTTTGAAAAAATTTGTATAAATTTATAGGCTGAAATTTATCGAAATGTGTCTCCAATGCACTCAATGGCGTAATTTTAATGGAGTACTTTATATCTCATTCACGAAGGTCGAAAAAAAAAAAAAAAAACCGGGGTTACAAAACTCTTTATCAAGATAAGAGAGAAAAGATATCTCTTTTGATAAATCTGAAAAGAGACGATGCTTATCTATAAAACTTAAATATTTGATGTGCTAATACTTCTAATTAAAAAACATAAATTATTTATAAGGCCTAACATTGATATTTAATTAATTATAATTAATTCACAGCTCTAAAAGTTCAATTATTCTTACAAAATATTATAATAGTTTAATTTTCCCTCATTAAAATAATTCAGATACATAATTAATTAAAATTTAAATAATCAATTATAAAATTAAAATTTAAATGATTAATTATAAAATTAAATATTAATTGATTAATTATAAAATTAAAATTAAAATGATTAATTATAAAAATAAAATTTAAATGATTAATTATTTTTTTCTCAGCTTCTAGTGATCGGAATGGGTAAAAAAATAATTTTAAGTTTCAAATAAATTAAATAGCTTGCTAAAAATTTACTTTTAAAGCTTATACGTTTTCTCTCAGTAAAAAAATCCGCGTCAGCTATAAAAATCTTATCGTTAATTTTTCATTCCGTTCGTGTCTAAAAACGCCTTTATACAATAAATTGAAATATGTAGCCCACTTCAATTTATATTTTTATTAATAACTACAGGAAATGAGCTTTAATCCTTTGAAAGAAGTAAAATCAGCAATGTAGAATAAAAGCACGAATGAACAAAAATGTAAACAAACCTCAAAATGGAAATTGACGATTTTTTTTCAGTTTGACAAAGCTCTGCATTTATATTCTGAATTTCAATTTTCCTATAAATTATTAAAACTAATAAGATCTAAAAATCGAGACTCTCCGTAATTATCATGCAGATCTGAGAATGACGCGTTTAATATTTATCACGGTTAAAAGTCCTCACGTAGGCGTGATTGGAAATTTGGAGAATTAGCTGCCATCCTAGGTGTCCCTCCTCATTTGATAACGGTTCAAAATAACGAAGCGCATCGCTGAAAGCTGCCCGTGTGTGAGGCACCCACCTGTGGGTGCCCCCTTTTTCCCTTATCTACGCACCCCTTTCGAGGAAAAGGGCGAAGAATCACGCAAATCGTTTTTTTTAATATCTGTTTATTAAGATCTTAACAATCATAATACAAAAATAATACAATCAAAGTAAGCAGATCTGGAATGAGAAGACACAACTCGTATTTCCAAAAATCCCTAATTTACCACTATATTTAAATTTTCAGATTAATTCTAATCTCACAATACTGCACTTTTTTATAGCTTAATCAAAGTCGCTTGGGGCCATATCCAGGTGGGCCCACTTTTTTTGTCCTAACTGACTTGGCTTTTTTCCGGCTCTTTAAACCTTGTGGTTTTGTATCCACCTTTAGCTTGAAATACAGGGGGGAGTTTAACTGGATTTTTTTTCTTCTAAATGCTATCTTAATCACTTCCTCACTTATACATATACCTCACATAATCACGTTCTTCTTCTAGAGTTGGTTGGAATGAATTGCCATTCTGGCCCCAAAGAACCCCAAGAGGACTGTTAAAAGAAAACGCGATGAAAGCACGGTCACACGTGTTGCTTAAGTGTATGAAATAGTAACTAATCAATCAATCGGAAAATAACATTTTCCTCTGTTAAATACTATATGATGATATATCTTCGTTTCAGTTTTTCACATGAATTTATATTTATCTTTTCATAATAATAAAATTATTATTAAATTGAAGAAGTAAGGGCACTTGAATGACATCTATACGTGGTATCCGTAATAAGGCTAAGCAAAAAGAATTTTTTTTCACAACAAAAAACGCATGTATTAAACGTGTTTTAAAATTTACAGTTGATATTTCGTGCAACGCAAAATTCTTCCCAGATGTGTTTGATCTAAAGAAAGAAATGTTGATTATCACCAGTTGTGCACTTTCTTCGTTCACTGTAAAGAATTTTAAGATTATTCTTTATGCCGAAAAAATAATAAAATATCTTCTTTTTTAATTAACTGCTCTTGAAAAGAGAAAATGGGATAGATGTTTTGATATATTTTCTAAGAGGATCATTTTTTTACTGTTACTATTCACTTTCTTGACAGAGTCTCCTCCCGCTAACAGATATAAAAAGGTCCGTAACAATTTCGCTTCCTTTTCTACTTTTTGTCCCATTCATTTCAATCAACTAAGTGACTCATTTCCGCTAAGGCAATTTTTACACATAAACCAGACTTTTTCTTTGCCAAAATTCATAACTCATAGCATTAAGCGTGTTTAACCCAGGGCAATCTTTTAGCTAGGATTATGTTTAGTAAAGTGAATATGTGTACACTTTTTTTTTTTTTTGGATTAAATAGTTCTGATAAATTAGTAAATTGGCGAACACGAAATCGTTGTTAATTTTTGAGCAAAGGTCATATAATTTGTTCGAATGAAGAATCGTGAGCTGTAATTTTTTACTTTAAGAACGCTTAAAGGTATAACAAAAATATTATTTTTAAATTGCATTCTTATCAGAAGTTAACGGATATATATGTATTAAGGGGACATAGTAAAATTCCTTCTATGTGTATGTATGATATAAAACAGATTTTGTTCTCAAAATTTCATAAAAAAACTATTTAATTTTTTAAAGGAAAAACTTGAAACTTATGAAGTGATTTTAAAATGCTACTCCTCCTACAAAAATTGATGTACGTATATGAAATTTGATTTACAAGTACGTCCAACTATGTATAACAAAATTTGGTGTTTTGCGATAATATGATTGGTACTCGTACAATGCTTATTGAAAATTTCGTAAAAATTTGTAAATTCTAAATTCAATTATTTTTTTTAAAAAATAAGTATTGCTTTGTTGAAAAATGCATACAAACATTTATTCCATGTACTATTAGCAACAAGTGAAAATTTTTTCCAAGTATAAAGCACAATAGAGAAAAAGCCTTAGTATTTTAAATGAAGTTATCACAACTCTGCGTTTTTTAAACTTAGAGCTTTAAAGTTTTATGAGAGTATAGAAAAGTATATAAAAATAATTGAGACACAAAAAAAAAATTAGATTTGATTTTTTGACCGATTTTTGTCAATTGAATCGTATTGTGTCCTCTTAATTAATCAAATTCACTCATTCAAAATAAATTTTAGCAATGTAAAATATATAATTTCTGTAAAACTTATAGATTTAAAATGATAGTGCTTTTTTTTAAAATAATAACAGACGCAAATGTTAAAATTCTTCACAAAATATTAATTGAGAATGAAACATTCTTTTTCGACCAAAAAATATAGTCATTCAATTTAGATTCAGAGCTAAATGATAGATTTACTTTTGCTGATTTAGAATAATTATACTAAAATGAATTATAGTTTAAAAAAAAAACAACTAAAAAACATGCTTTTATAGTAAATCGAACTAAAAAGTAAAAAAAAAAAAATTCTTAATAAAAGAATAAAATGATTAACGGAAAATTAATTCATTGGGGTAAAAGCGGGGGATGATCAAAATTAAATTTTATAATTTCTTACAGTTCTATTCGAAATGCTGAGTTAGTGAAAAAATCTGTAAAAAAGCGCAACTGCACCACAATGACTTATTGTTTAATCATTTAAAATTTTTTTAAATATTCGATTCAAAAAAGCGGTTTTTTTTTAACTATAATTTTTTTTTCAAGCCCAATCTACAATAAAAGCCTGTTGTTTTGTTTTAAAACTATCATTTATATCCTTTGTTGAATTTATCCTTGAGTTTGATATTTGGAGCCGGAATTACGTGGCTGCTAGAATTAGTCTTGCTCTTCAATGGATATTAATTAACGAGTCTGAAGGGTATTTATCCCCCCTTCTCCGTTTACGGGGTTTCGGATTAGTCCTGTATTGTGAAATTTCAAAGATTCCGTCTCTATAGATACAGTTCTAACAAATAAAAGTGTGTTAAGAAGTAATATTAAATGTCAATCGTATTATCACCTTTTAAACGTATTGCTATAATATTAATTCGTATCATCACTTCCAAAAGTGTTGCTATAATGTTAATTCGTATCATCACATCCAAACGTTTTGCTTTATCAAAATAAAAAATATTTAGCAGTTAGAACATAAATTTATCACCTTTTAAACGTATTGCTATAATGTTAATTGTGTCATCACTTCTAAACGTATAAGCTTTACAAAAAAAAAATATTTTAAAAATTGGGGCATAAATTATTTTTTACATGCACGAGTCTTGTTGTTTTAGGGTTTCACCTTAATCTTTTAGTCGCTAAATATGAAATTTGTCGCTAAATCTGGGAAAAGGCATATGGAATTAGTCCCAAATCTGAAAAATCTTATCAATAAGTCTAAATTGGGAAATAGTACACGGGGTTTGTCCCCAAATTTTAAATCGTATTCTTAAATTTTCCCGATCAGGGGAATGGAACAAAATTTTGAAATTTTGTATTGTCATGGTCCTTGACAAGTGTTCAAAATTTCCCGGGTTAATCCTGACTTTTTTAAAATGGGTAAAAAAACGAGTTCAAAGATTTTCCCTTTCATACAATGAAACTTATACAACGTGAAAAAAAAGAGAGACATCTGTGACCTTGGATTTTGCTCTTTTCGTGGGATGTCTGAATTTGACTTACAAAATATCAAAATTAGAACCGGACAGAAAAATTCCAACGGGATATTTAGAAGTTTTCGAACTGAATACAAGTTCAATATTCGCTTCAAACTTTAATTAAAATTGATTAAACTAAAAGATGCTATGCAACTTCTTTTGTTTAATTAACATAAAAATTTGCATCATTAATTCATTAAATTAAGAATAAACATTTTGGTAGAGATCGACAAATGACGAGAATATAGTTTCTATTTCAATATGGTTTGAAAGAATCCAGTTTTTGAGATTTCAATAATATTTGTTTTGAAATTTTTTAAATGTTACGTTAGCCGAATGGATATTTTTAGACCAACATCTAGATCTTAGCGCTTAGTAATGAATAACTTTTTTTATAATTTATCGTACTTTACCTTTCGTTTTTGGATTTGGAAAAAAATTAGGACACAAAGTTTATTAGACTATACCTTGAATAAAATAGTAAGAAAAATGGAAAGTGTGCTATTTTCGAAAGATAAAGATTATATACTTAAAGATATATGTTTTGGGAAAATAATGATACAGTACTTATTTATAGATACTCATTTCAAACGATATGATCTTATAGTTTTCAAAAAATATATTAAATAGTTTTTTTTTTTTTGCATTTCTATTCCAAAATATGCAATGAAACTTCCGTCACTGCACTGATGGTGTATTTCATACGAATGTAAGCAAATAATTAAATATTTTTTAACGTGTATTTTAACATTTTAATTAAACGTGGATCGAAACATATTTTTAAGAATTTTAAAACCTACCAATGCGGGAAAGATATTCTCTAGTATGTTGATGAAGGGAAAAATAAAATAAAAATTAATGTTTATGTTACGTACTGCCACAAGGGGAACGAAGTTAAGGCATTTGAGTTTTTTTATCGTAAAAAGTACTTTACATTAAAGAAAAACAGAGCTATTTTTTTAATTTTTGACATTTATTGCAATGAGAGGACACCTACTAAATAGTAACAAGGGGAAAAACATCATGCACATTTAACAGCTTCTTTTGTATTAAATTTTTTTATTAAAAAAAATTACTGTCGAGATGAAAATGCACAATAAAGCGGCGGACGGAAAAAAGCTTGGATAACACTGTAATGGTCTTGCCACTGAAGTCGCTTCCTCATTATCTTGTCTACCTAAAGCTGTGGGAGGGAACGATGCATGACCAAGACTCTCCATGATAAATCTAATTTATTATTATCAATTATAAGATTCCACAACAAAGTAATCTATAAAAGGAAGCCCTAGGAGTGATATAAAGAAAGCAACTACCTAAAGTGAATAAGCGCACGAAATCAGATTAGTTTAGCTTTAATCAATCCTATCCTATTAATTCTAGATCCACTAACTTAGTCTAGTAGCCAGAATCCGTCCTTTAGTCAATATACGTAAATTCTAATTCTTACCATAGTAACACTGCATTCAGATGCTCCGCTCCTTCTAACCTACTATTATTAAACTCTAACTTTATATACTCTAAATAATTTGCATCTCAAAGTTTTTTCTTGAGAGGAATGGCTGTGAAATAAACGCGAATACTAGCCCAAAGATTCCCCAAGAGGATTAGTTGGTGAAGGTCGCGTAAAGACCCGTCACAGTACTAATTCGACAGTGCGGGGAGAAAGTGAAATTATAAAATATTATAACGTACATTGTACTATTCACTGCTCAATACTCACTTATGAATTATCATCGCTTTTGGTTATTTATGTCGTAAACAAATTATTTTATTTTAAGTCTAAATTCCTCTAACCAAAATTAAGTCCTTTTCCGTTTTTTTTTTCGAAAATTCCACCCCTTTGTGACCATAATACAGTTTGAAGTTATTTTTTAAAATTATTTTTCTCCTTATCATTATACCACAGAACATCTTTCCCGTACAGGATTGCTTGCTTCCCTGCCGAAACGGTACTTGTGACTGGAAAGATCATTTACGAGCCAATAGAGATTACTCATTCGATAATAATAAATGAATGGGCGACAACATTGGTCATGAAATTTGGCGACAAAAATAGACATATTTCGAAAAATTCCAAAAGGCATAAGATGAATATTTCACGAGAAAAATTCAGAAGCTTCTACAAAGTTACTTCCAGATTGTGTAAGAATGATGCTGGGTAGCAGCGTTGGAATTAAAACTTGACAGCGAATATGATTTTTTATTGATCTGATGCGTTATTATGACTAAATATTTGTATTGCTGTGCGTCCTTTGAATTTGTACTATTGTGGTTTTGGTTTCTTGTTGAAGAAAATCTACTGTAATTATTAGTGTTCTAGATTAAATTACTATTTACTTAAAAAGAGCCTGCCTATTAATTGTATGGACCTTTCGGGCATTTGAAATATATACATATAATAAAATATATATCTGTGTCAAAACTTCTTTTGAAATAATATCATAAGAGTTGTTTCAGCACTAAAGGAAGGCGAATGTTTGCTATCCGAATATACGAATATTTTCTATCAAATTTCCTACTCTATTTATTTGATTTAAAACCATTTTGCATTAATTATGAACATAGATTTCTTTTCTATTTAAAATGGATTCTTTATAAGTAGATTCTTGAAAAAATTACTTTATTTTTATGAAATGCTTTATTCTTTGATCCATTGCATACATTCATTCCCATAAAAAATACTTCAGTCGTTTTCGATTCAATCAATGAATACAGCTATTTTATTTTTATTTCAGTATAGACCTCATAAGCGGGCACTATAATTAAAGCCTTTCATTTGATTAAAATAACAATTCAATATCTGAAGATATTTATCGATAGTGTAGATTTTTATGAGTATATTTTACAAAATTTGTGAGACAAAGCAACTGCATTACACTCAAAAGCTTTTGCAATATGCATACAGTTAAATGCATATGATTCGTAATGGTAAGATAAAGTATTCCAAGTATAATCTAAAACAAATCAAATGTCCTTTATTCAAATATTCAACATATTTAGAATAATTTCTGGACTATCTTCGATACGATTTATTTAAGCAATTCATTCAAATTTTTAACATATTCGGAATAATCTGTAAAAAGATAATTTTAACACAAAAAGTGGAAAATATTTAATTAAAATTTCGATTAAATTTTCATTATTTTTAACATAAATTTAATCTTATCTATATTTAACACTCTTAAACCATTTAAAAATATACTCAGGGTCTTAATATACATTATATACCGAAGAATATTAATAGCAGGATTTTTATTACATACCGTAAAATTAAATTAAACTATAATTATATTTGAAATGAATTTATAAGATAAGATTCACATAAAATAGATGAAAATCTGTTAATATTTAAAAAGTTCAAAGCAAAGAACAAAATAATACTAATACTGTCCTAAATTTTACAAACGGAGCAAGAGTTTGGGTGCATACCATATACTCAGCATCTCAGAAAATAATCATATTAAATATCAAATATGTTAATTTTAAAAATTACTAGTCAAGTCTTACAGAAATGGAACTTAAATTATATATATATATATATATATATATATCCACAAACTTCTCTAAATTTAAGAGACTTTACAATTGTTATAAGAAGTGAATGTTTTATAGGGAATTTATTATTGTTCTTTTCAGTATGAGTTAGCAAACATTTAAGATATTAAAACTACCAAACTTTTTATCAATATTTGCTTTTAATTTGAATGAAATTCTTTATTTTCTTTGTAATATTATTTCTCCCCCTTTGTGAAGTATAACTTCAGCAATTTGAAAAGGTACTCGAAGCACTGAAATCGAGAATTTCTTCATGTTTGACTTCGCCAGATGAAAAATTTAGAGTCAATCAAAATAATTTTATATTATTGCAATTTAATGAAATTAAAAGTCTTAGAAGAACTTAACATTCTTCTGTATGAACTCTTCACAAACATTTTTGGTGGAATTATTCGAAGTCCATTGAAAAACCTTAGAATAATCTTCGTTCAAGCTTTCAAGGGGAACTGTCTTGTATCAGGGCGACAGAAGGAGAGAACATCCCACGCACGCACGTCTCCCATTTCAAACGAGTATCATAAAAGAAATGCATGTTATTCTTCCGGTTTTAGGGCAGGCACGTGTTCTAACTCCAGCCACGTATAGGAACTTCAGGCGCTAATAAAAGTCATTAAAAAAATTGATTATGTATTAGAAATCATAAATTTTGATTGTACATTACATTTGTTTGTATAAAATCAGGGGCGTATCAATGATACGGGGCCCCCAAGCTGCAGGGGCCCCAACATATGTGCGGAAAAATTGTTAATTATTAAGGGGCCCCAAAAAAGGGTGCGCAAGAAATTTTGATACGGGGCCTTCTCAGGTAGCTACCGTGATAAAATACACAAAAAAATCAATACCCCCAAAAAGTAGCTCCAAATTCCCCGTCTGAAAAATATTCTTTAAAAGTTTGACTATTCCGAACCCGGGGATTTAAAAAGCGGTAAAGGGTTTTATTTATGATATTTAGTTACTTAGAAAAATCTTTATAAAATTGTTTTGGGTTTTGAAAAAAATTTTTAAATTTAAAATTTTTTGAAAAAATTTTAGAAAAACCCTTTTTTCCAAATGTTCTCCTTTTGTAAAAATGCCCTATTGTAAAAAATTGTTTTTGGTTTATTTTTCCAAAGCCAGACTTGTAAGAACTCAACTAAAATTTTTTGAAATGCATCCCTTTTGGAAGTCGGTTTATCCATGTTTTACGAAAACAAAAGGGGGAAAATTTTAAGAAAATATGCAGATAATTATTTAAAATTTGTAACTCAAAAAAAATTTTTTAACTTAAAAAAATCATGTTGACCTCTGTACAGAGGTTACTATAAAGGAAAAAATTTTAAAACAATAGAACATTTTTTAAAAAAAGGAAACATTTTGGAAAAAGGTTTTTAAGCTAAATTTTTCCCCAAAAAATTTTATTTAAATAATTTTTTTTTTAATGTTCTTTTAAAAAAATTTTATACTTATTTAAATGACCTAAAAATCATGAAAAATTTTACATTTATGGTTTTTTCAGGTTCCAATTCGGATACCCCTTAAAAACCAGAATTTTCTCAATTTTAATGGAAAAAGTGAGGCAGTTTCGATTTGTCACTTGGAAGGTTTATTTAATAAATTATGTTAAAACTGCCGAGTAATTCGATCCAGTTATAACTTCATTTTGATGTGACAAAGTATTCAAAATATTTTGATCGGGGGCAGAGAATTTGGTGACTTCTCCGTATCTGTGTACGAGTGAGTTGACCATGGACTCTGGAAATACAGAACTAAGAGTGAGGGAGCGAAATTCGAAAAGGACATTCATAAGTTATGAATAAATAAAACAGCTGTAGCATTATAAACTTAAATAATCAGACACGTAAACAAGGTTAAAAGTTTTAACAAATCAGATAAGATTTTTAAAAGAACTCATTTGAGAAATTGGCATAAACACTATGCTATAGATACATAATTGCTTTGGTACTTTTTAAAAGAATAACGAGAATTTGATTTTTATTTCAATTTCATTTGGGGAAAACATTATTTCCTACTTCTAATATTTTAAATCTATTTAAAAACTATCATTTTAAAACAATTTAAGATTTTTTAAATGATTTTGGACAGTATATATATATATGGCACTTTGTATAGACAAATTACAGGTGAAGGTTGGCTAGCCCTAAAACTTGTTTAAACCTGCAATCTTGGTTCCTAAGGCCAGGAGTTTGTTATTGTACTACTGTGCCTAATATTTCCTATCTTGAATAGTTATACTTAGTTATATAGCTATCTGTGTATATATATTTATGGATTATGTATATATATATATATATATGTTATCCAAATATCTGTATAATCTATATGGATATTTTATATGTTATATATATGTATATATGTTTATAAATATAAATGTATATAAATATAATCTATTTTCTACCTAATCTATTTTTCTGGATTCGCCGTTTGCTGATATAAAGGGTATTCACATTAAAACTGTACGGAAATTATTAAAATGAGGTGAAAAGTTACTCTCTAAGACACAAAAATAACTTTGTAACAAAGCTTTTATATTTTGACGCAATCTTTTTTTTATATTTTCTTTTGCACATTTATACTCAATATATATTAAAAAAATGTATTCTTAATATTAGTTAATAGATCTTATTATTCTAAACCGAAACCTAGTTATTTTGTCCTTAAGATTGTTTAAGGTGAATTTATTTTAATGAATATCTATTTGCGATATTTTATTCTGAATTCGTATAAAATGATTGAATTTTTTCAAAGCCGTAAATAATCTACAAAATTCGGTTCAAACCTTATTTGCTGTCAGAGAAACGAAAAACCATTGTTGCACATATGTACACAGCTGACAATAAAAAAAAATATAACATCCTGGAGGAAGGATGATATAATCATTAAATTTTCATGGAAGAAAAAATGTGCTAGAATATACAAATGATTAGCATTTAAGCACAATCAAACAATGCAGGTTGAAGAAACGGCATCTCCAATTCTCTAATAAGGAAAATTACGCAGCTGGTTCTTAATTCAGAAATCACATTTGAACATTGTTTGTTTGTGTAAAGATCTTGTTGTGCCTCGTATAAAGAGAAACGGCAACTAGCACCTATTAGAATTCAATAGCGATGGAATCGCAATCAATCGAAAGATTGGTTTATCGTTCCACGATATTGCTACTCGCATGGGTCGCAATCCAACCACTGCCATTCGAATACAAGATCGACGGGTTCAGGAGATTCTTAATGAATGTTATTCAGGAATTCAACGACCTTCCGTCGCTAACACCAGAGAAGACAGATATGTTATAAATCTTAAATTTTACAAGAGTTTTGGATGAAACGCAAAAGTGCCACAAAATATCAACATAAAATTTACAAAGAGCCTTTTTAGTAGTTTATTTCATGTTTATGTTTGCATTTGTTTTTCCATTAAAAAAATAATAAATGAGTGATTGGTAAATATATATGTGCTTTTTTTCTGAAAGGGATATTGTTTTTTCATGAAATTAAATTTTTCTTCTAAATTATTGATTGATAAAAAATTAATAAATCATCCTCAAATGTGTAATTATGCAGAAATTTTCTTAATCTCCTTGTAGTGAATGGAACTTTATCCTAGGAAAGGTCACTTTTATTTATAACAATCTTTAGAAGCTCAGCATGTGTCACAAGAATAATTTTTAATTGCAATGTAGTGGGTTGCATAAAGCAAAAATATTCCTATTAAAAAATTAATGAGACCCCAGCACATGATTACCTTAAAGCAACGTCAGAGATTCTTTTTTTCACGAAAATCATCATTAAGAATTATATTTGGACCTTTCATCATTCCTTGAAATAATCAATTTTTTTAGTCATTATCGATAATAATTTATTATCCTTTTTCTCTATCATGAAGTTATTATATTGATTACGCACCAATTTATAAAGTAGCATATTTAAGTAATGGCATTAGTGGAAGAACAATAGCTGAAAGAAATTATAGGGAGAGACAGAATGCTTACTAGAGTGGATCGCGGTTACATAAGGAGAAAAAAAAATGTTATTATTAATCAGAACCTAACTATGAGGTAAAGATGTTCTATAATATGGAAGTTACGATAAAAATAATTTTAAAAAAAATAATTTCAAAATATATAATCGCCACAAAGGGGTTGAATTTTTGAAAAATGGGGAAAAAATCTTAATTTTGGATAAATGATTTTAGATTAAACAAAATGATTTTTCTGAATTAATTGAATATTAACGTCGCACTGTTCAGCTACACGAGGGCTTTTGGCGACGGACCACGTAATTTTGAACCATGGTCAAGTGACGTGGACGACACCTGAGCTGGCACCCCCCTCTCCTAACTACCACACCAACGGGAGGACGTTTCAGCTCTCGACAGATTTAACGTGCATCGCTGCCCTACACGGTGGGTCTTTAGTGGTACTGGGCTGGAACTCGTGACAAGGCAAGCCACGGTCCGATACCTATACCACTCGGCTACCGCGGCCACATGATTTTTCTGAAATACAAATAATTAAAACGGACAATGATTATTAATAAATGAGTACTGAATAGGAAATAGTAAAAAGTATATTGCAGCATTTCATAACTCTATGTCTCTCTCTCTCTCTTTCTCTTCCACCGTCGAAACTGTGCAATCCATACTTTTCCCGCCTTCCACTAGCGTGCCCAACAATTTCGACATTAGGTTTTAAAATTTATTACTAAAGAGGCTATAAACGTATCTAATGTGGGTGTTTTCTTGTAACTATTTAGAAGGTATCCTCTCATCGCAATAAATGTTGAAAGTACTAAAATAACCGTTTTTCTTTAATAAAAACTTTGACATTGTACCATAAAAACACAAACGCCTAAACTTAACTCTGTTTATGGCAGTACTTAACATAAAATTTAGTTTTTCCTTTTGTTTTGCTTTCCATCTATATACCAGATAACTTCTTTGCAGCATAAGTAGGTTCTGAAATTCTGAAAAAAAATTTTTTTGATCCACCCTAATGCATATCATACGGATATGAGTTGAAAGAAAAGAGTGGTTGTGTGAGTGTGTGTGTGTGTACAAGTCAAGAGTAAATTTTCTCCTTGTTTTCTGATATTCATTTCAAACTAACCGCTTCCAAAAAAAAAACCAACAACAAAAAACAACGAACTGTAATTCTACAAGCAAACAAACGAAATACTTATGTCGTCCCTCATTAACTGTTTAGCCTTGAGGGAAAAAATCGAAAAGGACCTTCATCGGACTTTGAAAATGAATAAGAGACTAAGCGACACCATATGACAAGCGAGACATGATGTAGGCCGGGAAAAGATGAGAGACGCCAGTAAAAATAGACACTTTTTTAAAGTGGCCTTCCGCTGCTGAGATCAACCGTCCTTTCGCACAGCAGATGGTCTCAGTTGGAGTATAATTGTGTGTAGGTGTATGCTAATCAGAATCTTTTGGTAGTTGCGACGGTTATGCTTTTAACATGGAACAGGGTGAAGAAAGCAGATGTAATGACTTATAATGAGGAATACACGTGGACTGAGGGAGTGGTTGGGCTTTAGGATATTTGACGATATAATTGCATTATCAAAAATGTGTTGATTGTTTTGGTTTGGAATATCAAATTATCCACTCAAAATCTGAGGCACGATTCTGTAGCAATATGTTACAAAAAAGAAATGAAACAAAAAAAAATGCATCTGTAATAAAAACTGTATGAATGTGTTTTTAATTCAATTCCTACTATTAGCTCACACTCTCTATGCATTTATTTATCTTGGTGGAGTTTTCAGTCGTTAATAAAATACATTTTAAAGTGCTCAATTTAGATAAAATTTTATACACATGATTATTTTAGATGACAATACAGTAATTTAATTATAATTATTAAAAATTACTTGATTAAAACTAATTATTCAAAGAATTACAAATACAGCCACGTTGGCATCATTTTTGGTGACTTGTGTCAAAACTTGAAAAGGTTTTTCTCACGTTTTAAAGCATTCAGTTGAACTGAAATTTTATAGACACGATTGTTTTGGATGACAATACGATACTTTAATGATAATTAATAAAAATGAGTTACCACTTAATGTTGTGATTCTGTCCTATGTATATACATATTTATATTAATTGTAACTATTTAAAAATAGTAGCTAAAATAAAATTTTTCTTTGTAGATCTAAGTAGGAATTGACTTAATTTTTTTTTTTTTTATATATATTACTTGTTATTAGAAATTTTGAAAAATGTGTTTTGAATTTTAATTCCCACAAATACTATTCGATAATTATTATACTGAAATATAAATAGAACATACAATAGGAAATATTACGGGATATTTTCTGATGTAGTTTAATTTGATTTTCGTATTATTTTACAAAACAGCATGCGTCTTTATTGTTATACACAAAATAATTGCTTATCATATCAGAAAATTTTCATCAATACTTATACAATAATTAAGGTACATGCATTTTTTCCTGCTTAAATAGTTTTTCTCCGTTCATTCGAGGATGTTGAGTGATTATTTTTAAAATTATTTCTTTTACAAAAATATAGTGATATCTCGTTGTATATTCTAAATACATTCCCTTGGTTTTATATTAAATTGGTGGTATATAAACGAATTACTAATTTCTTTGATTAAAGGTGTATGTCAACTACACTTTTCCACTTCTTAACAAGATACATATCCATAGATTTAGTTCGAAAGTAATATGTACCTCGAGATACCCCAGATAAATTAAGTAATGTAAATATTTTAAAAAACCAAAATTTCAGAAATAAATGCATCAAATAATATTATGTATTAAATCGTTTAATCTGTGTAGAAAATACTAACTTTCAACGAATGTAAATTGAGTTAATTTTTCTTGAGGTATTTTACCATTACGCACGTTTGCTATTACTGTAACATAAGTTATTAGAGTTTGAAAAAAATGTGTATAGGATCATTAATGCGTTTTATCAAGTATTTAACTATTTAAAATCATTAAAGATAAAAAGAATAATAGCATTTATGGAGAGAAATATACGAAAATCGTTTCTTATTTCGAGAAAAAAAGTTTAATTTTTTTAATATGCGCAAAATACTTTTATACTTTTGATTTTTAGAATTTTAAAATTTGATAAAAGCCTTTATGCTTGCTACTCTATTCCTAAACATATGTTGTTCGTATGAAATTTATGAAGTAAATCAACTAGAACAGAAGCTAGATTTTTCTATTTTAATTTCGGAAAGTATATCAAGGTTTTGTAGGAGGAAGAAAAAATTCGAGAATAAAGAGGTCAGAAAACTCAATATTGTACTTAAGAAGACTAATTAGATTAATTATAGTGTTCGTAAAGCAGCAAATTAAAAAAAAAGGACGTAAGGATAAAAATGGCCTTGGAGATACAGTTCCAACTTAAAAAAGCATAAATGAGAATCATTCCGTAAACGCAGCTATGCAAATTTAAAATATTGAATAACAAATCCGTTTAGTTTGAAAAAAATAAAAGTAATAATAGTACTTTTGAGAAATTCTAAGACCAATTAGATAGGTACTTATGTATTGCATTTTTGAATGGAAATAATATACAATACGCAGGACAATAGGCTGAATTCAGTGGCGTAACATATACCCCCGCATTGTGGAGAGGGGAGCAAAGTTTGATTGATACCATGTAAGTATTTGGGTTTGGAGTCCAAAAACCAAACTTTGCAGGGGCTATTATTCTCCGTTACACCACTGGCTCAATTCATCACATGATAAAGACAAACACGTGTTCTCAATTCAAAACAGGCATCAAACTTATTATCCTGTTAGTAAAACTTATATAAAATTGATTAGATTGTTTTTATCGTAGCACACGTACGTATCGTACATCGTACGTATGACATAACATGGTTTTTTGAACTGATTGGCTAAAAACACGTGGTTATTATTATCATGTGACTAATGATGTCACATTAATTGAGCCTATTACAATATGAATTACTGAAAAAAATAATCCAGTTCAGGATGTCTGGGGCCTTTCATAGAGCAATTTTACAATATCTACATATGAGTTAGATAAACAATACATTGATTTTGTTTCTTCCTCATAATATTCCATAGTCCTATTTATTTATTGCTGTAAATGATATAAGTTTTACTACTATTGAGAAAAAACATATAGCTTCGAAAAATTCTTTTTAAGAAGTTACAGTACTCTTCTTTTTTAATGTTTCACACTTTAACGGGACCACGGTTTGTAGTTTTAGTCAGTGGAGCACACAAGGGGAGGGATGGGGGTCCTGGGGTCCGGACCCCCCCAAAGCCCTTGATTTTTTCCCCGATTAATTATAATTCTAAGTATATAGTACGTAAAATTTAATTAAGTATTTGTTATTAATGATTAATTTTATTAATTAATGCTAATTATTTATTCAATAATTAGTTTTTTACTGTATTTTGTTCCCGAAAATCGACACAATCAAAAGAGCATGGTACAAGAATGGCGAACTTTCGACCACGAACCTCCCCTTGAAAAATTCCTGTGTGCGCTACTGGTTTTAGTAGATGCGTTATAATTCAACTTAAGTGAGCTCTAAAATGGAGCTGGGGATAAAAGAGTCCTCGAGTTTCGTGATAATTTTTGTGTATACGTTCAATGTGAGGAGTTAATTTAAGAACAAAATATTCGCGCGCAGATAAAACTGATGCAGTAAATCGTTCTAAAAGTGCAGTAAAAAGATTTGGCATACGCTATTAAGTCCGAACGGAGGTATGGGGAAAGAATCCGAAAAAACAAACAAATGTGACTTAAACAAAAATTATTGTAAGTTGATTTTTAATTTCAGAGAGATGAAATTCATGACTACAAACATTTTAGGTAATGTAAAATTTCTGATTTTGTTGGTTAAAAACCTACATTAGTTTTAATAAACTTTAGAAAATAGTTCAAATATCCCACATGTATTAAACATTAGGGTGGATCCCTGATATGTTAAAAACAATTATTATTAATCGGAACCTACCTATCCATTAAAGAGGTTCTGCAGTATAGAGAACACGAAGAAAATAATTTAAAAAAATAATTTCAAAATTTAACATAGCTACAAATGGGTTGAATTTTCGAAAAAAGAAAAAAAGAACCCCGCTGAATTATGATTAAATAATTTTAGACTCATAAAAATAAAATAGGGTGGAACTCATAATTTTCTTATCAGCACTGACTCGCTCTCTTCACTTCATGCTTTGCGCAATATAACTTCTACAGAAAAACTTGTAGTGGAGGTTCAGTCTATTTTGTACCACCCTGAAGACAGGCATTCATTTTTCTTATATTCGGGGCTATAGTGGAAATCTCGGCAATGATAGAGCAAACCAGTTGGTCAAAGAGGCAATTTACCAAGATATGGACATTTCGATGTCCATGCCGTTGTTCCACTGGAAGCATTTAACTTGGGAAATAGCTATTTCGGCCTGGAACACTAAATTCTTAGCCTCACCTAAAGCTTTCTGTACTAGAAAGATTTTTTTCAACAATTTATCAGCGGCTAAAATGCAAGAAATTTTTTACTGATTTTAAGTTATCCTAAATTCTTACAGAACATGGAAATTTTAAGAGCCATATGTCTAGATTTAATTTAATTGGTAGTGATATTTGTTCTTGTGGTCAAGATGTTGAAACTACGGAACATGTCTGATTGTATTGTAACCTATACTTTTGAAAGAATGAAAATTTTAAAAAGGAGTTGAAACGTTTAGGTATTTCCTGGCCACCTGTTTTGACTTTTTTGGTTGATTGTACCGAAAGCTTTAATGTCTTAAGGTATCCGACTACCCTAAAATCATGATTTTTTAAAAAAACTGACACATTTTTTAAAATTATTTTATTTTATATGCCATTTTATTAGCTTTATAAAAATAGCAAGTTTTTCATTTTCTATTCACTAACACAGACACTGCAAGTGTTTTAGTAGAAGCAGATGGCATAACTTTACATAAGATGTCAAACTTTAAAATGCGTTTTACTTGAAATGTGTTTTTTACGAAAACCTCAAACAGGGACAGCGATTGCACAAAAAGTACTTAAAATAATTTGCTGAAATTTTTTGTGTATATTCTGTATAACACTGAAAGTGTTTTAATCTTCAGATTTATCAATAACTGTTTTATTACAAAGTTTACAGTCCCTTATGAGAATTTAATCACTGTTTTTTTTAAGGAATTTCATATAATAACTAAGATAAAGTGCTCTAGTTTTTGTAAAAATTAAAATATCTCTTGACCTGAAGATCATTTTGAAAAGGAACAGGAAAGTAATACACCAAAATTGAAAAATTGAGAATATGTTTACTTATTACTTGTACAAAGAGGGACCCGTTTACGTAATGTTTTGTCAATTTTACCATTTTTTCCCATTTTAGTAGTAATAATTTATTTTTCTCTTCTTAATTTTGGCCTTTTTTTTCTTAAAATGTACCAATTAAATCTAAAAACTACAAGAAAATCTGAATATCTTCATTTAAAAAGAAAAAAAAAAGTTGTCGCAAGTAGTCGGATACCTTTAGTAATTTTGTTTACTGTAGAGATTTTTAAAGTTTTATATGTACCTCCCTCTTTATATTTGTGTATTTCCCCCTTTCATAAATGTCATTATGAAAGGGGAAATATATTTGTGTTCTAAATTGTATAATACTGTTGCCACTTACATCTGTAAGTCTCATGATATACAATGGGGAGCATGAAGAATTTTGCAAATAAATAAATAAATATGTATGAAATGATTTCTACCATATAAATAAACAAAAGCAATGGTTATTGATAAAGGAGTACTGAGTAATGTATAGTACGAGTACTATGTATATTGCCACTTTTCATAACCCCAGCCATCTCTGCCCTCATCGGCGAATTAGTCCGATCCAAGCTATTTTCCGTCTTCCGCTTTTATCGTGCGCTGTAACTTCGGCAGCAGGTTTTTAAGAAAATGTAATTTTGAAAGCATTGTTATATGTACCTGCTGGTGATTTTTCTTATAACTATTTAGTAGCAGTCCTCTCATCGCAATATATGTTAAAAATCACTAAAATGTCTGTCTTTCTTTTTACTGTATAAAAGCTCAAATACCTGAGCTTCATTTACTCTTTGTGATATTACTTAACATAAAAATAAAATTTTTATTTTATTTTTACCTTTATCTATCTACCAGAGCACATATTTTCCCCAAAGATGGGGTTTTAAAATTGTGGAAAATTTTTTTTCGTTCCACTCTATTGAACATACATTATTATATAGAGAGAGATATAAAATTAAAAACTCGGTAAAAGCCCGAGCAACGCCGGGCTAAGCGGAGGATGAAAATTTCATGATTTTTTTGCTTACATATATTGGCGCCCCTATAACTTGGGTGCCTCGTATCATTGATACGGCGGTAGCTACGCCCCTAATAACATTACACATCTGACTGTCGCCGGAGGAAATTAGGAGATGAACTTGTAACGAGATAACTCGTAAGTGGCAGGAATCTTATTCAGTGAAACTGGCTACGAGTTACCTCGTAGTCCTTATTTTTTTTCTCAATAAAAACTACTGCATGCGCCATTACAATATTATATCAGTAACTTAATATCATTATATTTTGTAAAATTTCATATTTTCTTTGAAATAAAATCTTGGCACTCAGGGGAAGACTCTAAAGTTGCCTGGCAGTGAATGGGTTAAGAGGAATATCGAGAAGAAACTGTTGCTAAAACCTTGTAGAACCGTTAATAGGATGCGATTAAGTACTTATTTGAATTTATACAAAGTATGACATTTTAATTTATTTATTAAATGCTTTTAAGAGCACTGAATACCTAAAAATTATGTATAACATTATATAATAAAAAAATATAAGATAAAATCATTTCGAAATATTAAATATCGTAAAATCCAGAGGTATATAGCGTGCACTTTTAACACAAAAAATAAGATCAAAATTTATAGGTGCGAGTAATACGCCCCTGTGTATAAAAATGATAGCTATAAAAATTAAAAAAAGGTAAGTATAGAAAAAAATTAGACTTTTATACAGACAATCTTTATGAACTAATAGGGTTGTAGCTCTAGAAATATACTATTTTTTCCCCAAAGCTTGGTATAATACCTCGAATAAACAGAAGACCTCAACATAAGAACATTATGTACGTACATTTCAAGCTTCTTTGTAAAAAGGGCGTGCCCGTTATACTGCGAATATACCTAAAAATTAAAAATTTCAAAATGAGAGAACAGGTGTGCGCGTTACACGCCAAATTTTGCAGTACATTCAATCTTTTAGAATTTATATTTATTTTTAGAATTAATCGGTCAACTACTTTAATATCCTGAATTATAAAATCGGTTGAATTTATAATAAAGGACAGTAAAAGCATCAATATATTTGTTTAATAACTGGAATTAAGCCATTTTTTTTTTTTGGGGGATCTCCCTCCTATGTAAATTTCTTAAACTGTCCTTTCTAATACGCCTAAATTTTCCTAAAAAGAACAATAAGCAGGAGTTAGATAAAACTGCTAGTACGATTTGATGCTACAAATGCCAAAAAGATTTGTTATTTTGCAAAATGCAATTTACATTGGATGTTAAACAATGATATTCTATTACCACAATTTTTTGAGAGATCTGCTTTTGTTTTGAGTAACACCTGATAGATGTCGCTACGTAACTCTAAAAATTTAATATTTGTCGTGGTAGAGCCGCGGTCTCCAACCCCCGGTCCGTGGATGAAATACTACTGGTACTATATTTATTTTAGTGAACAGTTGAATATCTTTAATTAATTAATTAGCTCTAATGGATTAAATTTCTCAAAGTTGAATATTTTGTTTATGTATATCCCTTAATTTTCATTGTAGGGATTCAAAAAACATATTGCATGAAAAAAAATGCAGTAAATCATAAATAAGGGTTAGATAAAGGGTTAAAGTTCTAGTTATTTTTAGTTAAGGCTGTTTTCGGTTAATGTTAAAGTATAGGACCCGAATTTGGAACATTTTTTCAGATATAAAAGAAATGAAAAATTAATATTAGATTCTGGCTTCACTATCCTTTAGAGAGAAGCATTTTTTATCATACTTCCCATTTTTAACCGAGTTGATTTATTTTTCTAGTATAAAATGTGTTTCGCATTTTTTATCCTATACCGTAATGTTAAATGGGCTTTGTCTTCACGTATTAAAACAAAAAAGGAAGTATTCATGGAATATTTGGAAATTTTTAAAAACACTATATCGTTAACAGAGGTACGAGTTATAATATTGCAAATTTCCATAAAAATTGGGCCATTTTTCTGTCTGAAAATGTGCTTCGCGTTTAGTTAGAGCTCTCGTACATTTACCGAAGACAGCCTTAACTTATTAACTAGAAGCATTCTTACACTAAATAAATATACATTAGTATAGTTATTAAGAGGTGTTGGAAAGCTAAAATCTTATTTTTTTGACAATTTGAGATTTTTACATTTTCAAATTGTATAGATTAACGCCCCTTTATAATAATACTTATTTTAGCCTCTAGGGTAATTAGAAGCCCTTAAAACCTATTTTTAAATAATCGTTGAAACTGGACCACGCCCATTTAAATGGAGATAAATGTAAGCAAAGTACTTCGTTTTTGCTTAAAAGTTGAACGTCTGATATAAACCAAAACATGTATCTTTTATTGTAAATTGAGCATTTTATTTTTTTATTTCCTAGCCGATTAGAAGCCTCACTGTATACATTAAAATCAATTTACCTCAAAATGTAATTTTTGATGTTCGATGTACCTTTTCTGAGAGACTACTGTTCACAGGTATGTAAATTTTTTATGATATATTTATGATGATGGCTAATATATATTGAAATGAGCTTTTTGTAAAAAACTAAAAAATGTATTTTTACAAATTTTTACGTGAAAAATAGGTCAAATTTCAATGTTTGATAAAATATTTTATAAATTTAGAAAAATTCACAATCAGCTAAAAGCTCATTTCAGTATAATGAAAAATGTTTACTTTAATTGTATGAAAAATTTTAAGCATGCACATCTAACACATTTTAAGAAAAGGTACATCGAAAACAGCCAATTTAACATTGCCGGTATAGAGGTTTCTGACTCTTCTTAATATTATTACTTAACAATTTCTAACGGGAATTATATAAGTTACTTTCTTTTTTAATAAAATTCTCTTTTTGAACTCTCTGTTACCACTATATAGTCCTTTACTAATTTATGTCCTGATTTAATTCATTTTTTAAATACAACATAAAAGATTTTAATTGTTGTTTATCATGAAATCAGAAGTTGATTCTAAAGGTTTTTTTATAAATATTCTAATACTAATCCCTGGACCAATTCCGGGATTTAATGTAATCCCGAAATTCTTGCATTGAAAATATAACACTGGTATGCAAACCCTAAGTGGCATCAGGACTCGAACTCACGACTCGACAAAGCTGGCCTCGAATTCGTGACTACTACCGCTAGGTTACCGTGTCTACAAATAACTTTATGCATTATAAATCAAATGAGAGTTACATAAAAACAGACCCCTTTTTTATGTAAATGAGGTTTTAAAAACTTTCTATTTTGAAATGTTCTTCTCTAGTGAAAGCCAAATAAATAATGAAGAACGTGGAACGTAACTTTCCTTTAAACAATCTTTTATGGTTTCATTGACATGCTGTTTTCGAGAAAACTGCCTGCTTACGTAGAAGGGTTTCTGTTCTTTCAAGAAATTTACATAAGACACGTTGATATTTGTCTGTTTTAAAATAGTTTATTGTTGTATATCTTTAGATACTGTTAAATGTATATTGGGCCTGAATTTTAATCCGTTTCAGAGTTGCTTACCATCCGTATAATTTCAAGAATTCATAAAAATTTTACGTAACATGATTTTTGTATTCAAGTGTTGTTTTCTTACATATACTTAAAGAAATATATAGGAAAGAGATTTTAGTTTTATGTATATTGTACTATAGAGAAGACTTTCTGTTCTTACACTTTTTTTTTCTTATCCACCCATACATGAACAAGCCATATTACGAGCATTCATTCCAGAGATGAAAAACAAAAATAGAAGGCTGTGGCTATTTTAAAATGTTTAACAGCTGTTTTCTTAGATCGAGTTGCTATTTTGTGGTAAAATCTTTGTCATTCTATTTAAAAGTATAGCGATTCTCAAAGCCGTATTGTATGTAATATGCGCTGCACTCTGTTTTGTTGAGTTAAATATTGCTATTGTTACGAATTTTGTTTAAATAGTGTAAATAATTTGTATTTGAGTGTTTAATTTTATATTCCCTTATGTTATGTTTTTTGCACATTTTAAAAAATTGTACCATTCACGCAATGCCCCCCCCTTACGTTTATAATTCAAGAAACGGGAAATCTTGGGGTGGCCGTTGGCATCATTTTCGCACCGTTGGGGACTTTGGTGATCATGTTGGCGAGTTCGGAACCCTCTGGAATTTTAGAAAGTAGTGGATCTCCACAATGCCCCAAACGGTATATTTCGGAAGGGTCGCGCCTTAAAAAAGATGCTCCCCGGGACGGCGAGGTCTGGTTTAAAAACCGCAGTAGTGATGATTGTTTTCAGGGAAGCTCGGTTGGCTTTGAATAATTTTTACTTCGTTTTTTTTAAAACGGTTATTGTTTTTGTTGCTGTTAAAGGGTGTGAAGCCCGGATATTTACTCTGTGAAAAATTGCTGTTGAACCTGTAAAAGGATTGATTTTTTGTTAATTTGCAACCTCTTGAAGAACTGTTTATTCTCTTTGTATTGTTTTGGGAAAAACCTACCCTGGGATCTACGTAACACAATTTTTTTATTTAAAACCCCTCTTTGTCGTTTTGATAATAAATTTTTCTTCTAACTTTCATATCAAGTGGTAGTTCAGTGGTTATGGCCTCTAACTCCATTACAGGTCCCGTCGAGTCAAGAGTACGAGTAAAATTCCGCCAACCCCCGTGAACACCCAATTTGTAATATTTGAATTCAAATGATTTTAAAAACCTTCAGAGGGAAAGGGGTTATGATCAGGGGGGGATATTGCCGATTTGAGAAATTTTAAAAAACATCGCCAACTATCCTCAACTAAGAGCAATCTTATAATTCAAGCCAAACAATTTTTCAAATGTTGTCCTACCTCTTATATAGGTTCAAAATTATTCCCATTTTTAAATAGAATAAAAACAGGGAAAATATTTATTATGAAGGTATATATTTATAGATAACAAATAAATCACATTTTAATTATCTATTTTTTATTGTGTCAAGTGATCTTTATTACAATGTTGACATGAAAAGTGTGGGTAAAAATGGCTGACTTCATTCTTAAAATTTATTTAATATGCTTTAAAGTAAGCAAATTAGAAATCAATGAATACTCTGTACTCATAAAATGAATTGCAGCATTTTTATCTGTTTAGTTAACTTTAGCTTAGAATTACACAACATAATATAGATGATTGACTTTTAAGTTCTGGGCTGAAGGCCATATGACTTAGATGTATTTGAATTTTCTACAATACACCTCGTTCACTAAGTATTTTAAAATTAAAATGAAATAAACTTTATTATTCCATTTCTTAGGAAGATGAGGATTCTTAATTTTAACTTTGGGGAAGATCAGAGGATACCGGTGACCTGGGAAACACTTGGGTACCATACAAAGGTTGTTGGCAAATGTGAGATCGGTCATTATCCTGCTGATAAATAGTTATATGTAGCTTCTGAAAGAAAGGAAAGGCAGAAGACAGTCACATTATATGCATATCGTTAAGCCAGTGCTTCTCAAACTTTCATTAATCATTTTCATCGCTCCCCCCTCCATACAATAACATTGTATTGAATTCAATAATACTATACTGTTACACTAAAGCCTACAGTACGACTTTCACCTCTTATGTGCCACCGACGTATATAAACGTCTCGCTCAGCCAAAGCATTAATCTTCTGGAAGTATATATACGTCTTTCCGAAGTACAATCTTTTCTGTGCACAGCTATCCATAAAATTATTCCTAAGCCTTTGGAATACAATATTAGGACCTTGACAGCCCTTGCAAAAGATTTACTTATTTTAGAGGATTTTGTTTATTTATTCCCTTTTCTCCCCAAAAACCCCCATCAAAATACGCGCGTCTACATGGAAAACCATGGCATTGGGGACCGAACCGCGTAAATTTTAATCGGCAGTTTTAAGGCACTAATTATAAACCGTACAAATCATCAAGATAAGTGTTAATACAAGACCATGGTATCAATGGTAATTATAAAACTTGTTCTTAAATTTGTATTGTTAAATTAATAATAAAATACATTGTACAGTACAGATACTTTTATAAGTGTATTATATCAGTGTAAATGTGTATTTTATATTTTATTATGTCAGAAAGTATTTTATTTACTTACTTTCAATAAATTAATAGTGTTTTGAATAACCTTGTATTCAACTTTTCAATATGCTCGCGCCCCCCATGTAGAGTTACACGCCCCTCAAGGGGGGCGCGCCCCACAGTTTGAGAAACGCTGCGTTAAGCCATCGTAGTGTCAACCATACGGCCCAGCATGTTTACTATCTTTGACAATGGTACTCTAAACCATAATATTTTGTTATTGTGCACGATGTACAGTTCCGTAATTGTAGTCGGATTGAAATTGTCTTCAGATAGGCTCCTGAATCGTAAAAAATGACTATCCTTATTGAAATATAAGCATGATTTCCCAGAGAAACGATTCCACATCATTCCGTCGTGCACGTAGGTCTACCTCGAAACAAAGAAAGGCCAATGAAAGTCTACATAGGGGATTCAACTTATGCAAGTCATTAGTTTCCAGTTGACGAATGGCAAATGATGGACTTGCGAGTACCCAGAACTTCCTGTAGATACTGCACTGCAACATCTTGATGGCAGTGAATTCCGAGCATTTTGCCGATTGTCGTCAGAATAATCAATCCACACACAAGTTGTGGAGCCTGCTATTCTTCCCTTGTTGCAGGGCGCTCCCAACACGATAGTCCAGGAAGACAATGCCAGGCCACAAGTTACACGGCGAACTCTTTTAACAGCCTGACTGGATACGATATCCTGCCTTGGCCACAGCAAACTCTCAATATCTGAGTCCCATCGAACACCTGTGGGATCTCATTTGACGTGACAATAACAGAGGATCACCAACTCAAATCGTGGCTGATCTTCTCACAGCAGTGTTTGTGACTTGGCAATTTTTACCTCAGGCAACCATCAATGGACTAAATGATAGAATGCCTCGACGGATTGAGGCCTGTATAGCTGCTCGAGATGGGCACATTAGATACTGAATAAATTGGTTTATAATGATTTTATTTGTCTGTTTTTTAATCATATGCATATGTACCTCACCATGACTTCATTACTTTACATAACACTACGTGCATTATTTATTGGTGTTGCAATTCCACTTTTGAGGAATGTAAGTCAGTACTTCTTTTATTCACTCACGATGAAAAAAATATGAATACAATATGTATGAAAGGAAAGATATATTAATTTTAATGCATCTCTGATAAGTATATTTATCTGATATTTAAATGCCTAAAATACCAATAACCTTAATAGTCGCTTTTAGTTTTGTTCTTTTAAAAAATTTTTAAATCTCTAATTTTTGTTAATACAAATTTAACCTTTTTCCTAACGCTAAGAATATGCATGAATAAAAAAAATTATGAAAAAACCCTCTTAACAAAAAATTGGGATTTCCTAAAAAATCCACTATAATGCGCACCTATATTTTCAAGCTACAATTTTTAATTTTTATTTATATTCGCCGTATAATGAGCACCCTTTTTTTACAAACCTGAAAAGTGCGTATGCAATGTTCTTATATTTTGAAGTAATTTATTCGACATATTATACCAGGATTTAAAAAAA
>BMAV01022160.1:0-52171 GCA_019973955.1 Trichonephila inaurata madagascariensis | reverse complement strand
TTTTTAGAAAGGGGTTACTTTAAATTTTGGGGGAAAATTTAAACTGTATTATAATGGGATTTTGAGAAAAGGTACATCGAAAACAGCCAATTTAACAATGTTGGTATAGAGGTTTCCTACTTTCTTAAATCTAAAAGAATTTTAAATTCTACCACATTATAACTACAAATTACTACACACATGATTTCATGATTATTACACTGATTTCATGATACCTAATGGTGGTACATGATACTACATAGTGGACCAACCACCATTGTACAAATTATACGACTTTTCATACTCATTGCTCAAATTATAAAACTGTGATTAACATATATAAATCAGATCTATTTTTTCTCAATATATTGTAAACAGGAAAAAAAGTCTATGCATAATTATATATATAGTTATATTTTAACATATAGTTTTGCACATGGTCTATTAATCCTTTCATATATTCTGTTCTCAACAGTGCTTGGTCAGATAGCAAATAATATAAATGCACTCCTTCAATTTTCAGATATGTATTTAATGATGTGTTCATCTTTGAGCTTTTAAAGTAGTTTGTTAAACTGAAAATTGAGCCTTATTGCCAATTTGTAACCATAATATTGAACAAAACCTACTGTCTTTTCACTATATATGAGAGATTAACAAATAAATTTATTATATCATCACGAAATACTTTATATAGAGAGAGTGAGATTGATAAATAATTAAATTAAGCATGAGAATCTAAACTCTATATATTATGAAAAAGAAATATTTCTTTCTTTTTTTGTTGTATATCTTAAGGTATCCAACTACCCTAAACTCATTTTTTTAAAAATTGACAAATTTTTCTTATGATTTTATTTTGTAGACCATCTTATTTGTTTAATAAAAATACCGAGTTTTTCATTTTCCATTCACAAGAACAAAACTTCATAACTTCACAAAAGATGTCAAACTTTAAAATGCGTTTTACTCGAAATGTGTTTTTTCCCCCCGGAAAACTCAAACGGGGACAGCGATTGCCCAAAAAGTTTTAAAAATAATTTGCTGAATTTTTTTGTGAATGTTGTGTATAACAGTTAAAGTGTTTTGACCTTCAGATTTATCAATCACTGTGTTTTATTTCAAAATTTACAGTCTTTTATGTGAATATAATCAATGTTTTTTTCAAGCAATTTCATATAGTCACTAAGATAGAGTGCTCTAGTTTTTGTAAAAATTAAAATATCTATTATCCTGAAGGTCATTTCAAACATGAATAACAAAGTAATATATTAAAATTGAAAAATTGAGAATTTTTCAAAAACTTTTGTACAGAGCGGGCCCCGTTAATGTAATTTTTTGTACATTTTCACCAGTTTTTCTATATAATTTTAATAATAATAATTTTTTTTTCTGTTTTCAATTTTACGATTTTTTCTTTAAAATATACTACATAAATCTAAAAATCACAAAAAAAAATCCTCATATCTCCATTTTTTCAAAAAAAAAGTTGTCGCAAGTAGTCGGATACCTTAACATTTCAGAAAAATCACAAATCCTTTTCTTAAAAATATTTACATTTATTGTGTAAATGAAAGTGCAAATAAGTGGCTTCGTTTTTAATCTGTCATAACATGAAAAAAAAAGTGAGGTATACTAAGCAATAAAAAAACCCATAGTCCTCAACAACAACAATTTATTTCTTCAGCCCTACAAATGGATGCTTAAATAGTGAAATGATTGATGACAGATGGAAAGTATCAATGATAGTGATTTCTAATGATATATGACGTAAAAATATTGTTAAATGCTTTTTCACACTTATTTACTAGTTAAAAAATAATAGTATTTGCGTTTATTCACATTATTGTAGGCAATTTATGTCAGTGGCTTGAAAGTAAACTGTTACCTGAGTGCTCAAACTCAGCATTTTTTATGTACTTTTATATTTTTCTACTGCTTTAAGGTTAGGGTTACTGTATTTATACAGATTCCAGAAAATCTAATTGTTTCCAACGAAATAAAAAAGTTTAAAACGCATTTTTCTCAAATTCTGAAAGGATTTCGCCATTTGCAGAAAACAGACCTTCATTAATTCTGACCGATTTCATTAATTGCTTTTGTGTGTATTCAAGCCCTTAAAAGAATATTTTTTTCTAGAAAATCAGGACAAATGTTATGACTCTTTTTGAACTTTACAATAACAAAATATTTTCATTTTTTGACTGTCAATACACCATGATGTCTTTCCATATAAACTAATTCGGCTGATTCCTAAAACATGATAGTTGTCGCTGGCAGGATCATGTCGAACCGTCCCTTCAAATACAGCATTACCAGGTTTTGTAACAAGTGTTATCATGTAATCTGCAATAGGTTTAACTCTGTCACCGTAAATAACAGTTCTATTAACCACCACATTCTCATGTTTTACAAATCGCAGTACTAGATCGTTGGCTTGCCCCACTCTTGCATCCATAATTTCGCCTACTTCCAAAATTTCACAAATTCCACCATATGCTGCGAGTTGAGAGTTAATATCATTCACTATAGCTTGAGATGCATTTACAGCTTCGGAGCTATTTAGAAGAATATTTTCAAACGTTTGACAAGGACACCAATGAGGAAGTATATTGGCATCCGCGCAAGACCTGTTTGCTGGTATTTCGTCTAATAGACTTAAGCCCATCGTATACTTCGATCTTTCAGAAGGGCTTTTATTTAAATCCAGCAAATGAATCATTGTGGCATGAATATCAAAGAGTGTCATTAAACGATTCTGATTGATTTTAAGGTTTTTTGCGATCTGTGGATATTTTTCAAGAAACCACTTAGGGCATGAATGTACATAAATGGCATTCGTTCTTCAAATTTGCCTACATAAGTGTATCGAATTTTTCCAAATCTTAAGCCGTGATCACTGAAAATAACAAATAGACTATTATTAAGGGCTCCCATGTCTAGCAAATCTTCAAGAAGATGCACTGTAGGCTCATCAGCCCAACCGGCATGATTTAAATAATCATGGGTCATAGTTGAAACCATAGCAAAAGCAATATGAGGCCGGACTCCCATTGTTTTTATAAAGTTTCTCAAATAATCATAAATAAGATCAGTTTCTAATTGAGAATTTAAACAATGTTCTTTAGTACTTTTTTCTTTAAGTGTTGAATATTCCAGCGCAAGCATCAATGGTCGTATGTAATAATCGGTTGGAGGATCGTAGAATCCTCTTTTAATATAATTGAACGTTCCTGTGAAAGGGCTGTCCTCAGCATAAAATGTTCTGTATCCTTTTTTAGCATAGGCTTTCCATATATGGTCTATTTCATCGAAATACATAATGTCTCTTAATGATTCATTCCAGTAATGCTCAACAAAATGACCAGTTAACATTGGAACTAAATTAGGGAAAGTGTTATCTCCAACCTTTGTGTAACCATTCATTTCGAAAGGAGTTAACTTTTCATTCAGAAATTTACGAGTCTTTCGGAAGTGTCTGAGGAAGTTAAGTTTTGACACTGAGTCAATTCCAGCAAGGATAACATTAAGACGAGGTGTTGGAGGAGTTATTTTGCTTCTTTCTTCTTCAATTTCTTCCTTTAGACGCACAAGAGGAAAATACTGTTCGAAAGATACATTTGGAGATAGTGAACAAGAAGCACCAACATAATCCTCATGGAGGGGAATACCAAATTGAAGTTCAGTTACGTTGCCGTTTGTGAAATCATTTTCTCGCACGTTTCCAGGTTCTTCATGTTTTCTGTAAATTGGCTGATAATAACATGTAAGTTGCTTTGCTGTTACATTGTAATACTGCTCCAGTATAGTTTCGTTTAAGACAATAGTGCCATGTAGACTCGGCTTCATGAACAGAGGAGGTCCAGGGCAGATATATGGATCTTGAAGTTCAATAAGATGTTTCACCGTAGGATCCCAAGGATCTAGCTTTGGTATTTTACATCCTGGAGTATCTAGGATAAGACTAGGGTTTTCGGAAGTTTCAGCAGCTTTTAAATTGCTAGGTATTGTACTTTCTATACTTAATTTTTTGGGATAATTAACGATTTCATTAATTTTTGATTCTTCAATGATATTACTTAACGTAGGAGGAGTGAATAGCTTTCTAATCATTGCGTCATCCTCTGTTGGACCAGAGAATTCCATTTCCACATCAGGATGTCGTCTGTTGGGCATAGTCACTGGTATATCTTCGTAATCGGTTGGACCTGAAAATAGTTCTTCGTCAGGATGCCTTCTGTTAGGCATTGTTACAGGTATATCGTAATCGTAATCGGTTGGACCTGAAAACAGCTCTTCATCAGGATGCTTTCTGTTAGGCATTGTTACAGGCATATCATAATCTGTTGGACCTGAAGCTTCTAGCTCCAAATCAGGATGTCGCCTATTTGGCACTGTGACCGGAACTTTTTTCAATTCTGAAAGGCCAGAAAACTCTGTTCTCTTTCAAACTGCTTAATCGATTTTTCATCTTCGTCCTGCTGAAGGAGGTTTAACAATTCATAGCCTTTCGGTGGTCCCCACGGATGAGGTACAAACTGGGGTTTTTTCACACCAAATGATTCACTTTCGTGATCTGCTTTCTTGTGAACATTTGTGAAAGTTAGATCTTGGTCTAGCATATCAAAGTTGGAATTAGGATCTTCATTCAGTTTTGCCTGCAGCAAATTATTCGATGACCTCGAATACCAACCA
The DNA here is from genome assembly GCA_019973955.1 of Trichonephila inaurata madagascariensis. NCBI lineage: Eukaryota > Metazoa > Arthropoda > Arachnida > Araneae > Nephilidae > Trichonephila > Trichonephila inaurata. Next base: position 47,497 of record BMAV01022160.1, on the reverse strand, counting down.
AAAATGAATAAAGACAAACAGCAGATGATGATCAGAATTGTGAAGCGACGTCGGCGGGAGATAGCTGCCATGTATATCGTCAAACGTCGTGGTTCTTGAAAGAGAACCACAGGGGAGCCTGAAAAAAGAAGGATATTTTATAATACTGCATTAATATATAGCATTTAAATATGTCTGAAAATTCATTTTTAAATGTATAAATAATTTTTTAGAAAAAAAATCTTTAAGATTAAGCAATTTTTTGTGTGGAGATTAAGGGGACATGGTACGATTTACGCAAAAATTTTTAATTTAAGGATTTTTAAAATTTTTTTTGTTGCCTCCTATGTATGTATACTATGTTAAACAGATTTTTTGCTCAAAATTTCATAAAAAGCTAGCCATGTAATTTTTTAAGGAAAAACTTAAATTTGTGAAGTGATTTTAAAATGCTACTCCTCCTACAAAAATGTACGTATCATGCATGAAATTTGATTTACAAGTACGTCAAACTATGTATAATAAAAGTTGGTATGGGTTTTGTGTTAACGTGATTTTTATTCATATAATACTACTTTTTATGAATAATTATTGGAAATTCCTAAAAAAAATGTATAAATTTTGAGTTCAATTATTTTTATAAAAAATAAATACTGCTTTGATTCAAAAATGCATACCAATTTTTGTTCCATGTACTATTAGCAATAGGTAAAAAAAATTTCAAAGCATTAGGCGCAATAGAAAAAAAATCCTTAGCATTTTAAATAAAGACAGACTAGTTATTTTATCTTTCTGAGATAAGTCAGTTTAAAGTTTTGATTTTCCATAGAGATGTGAATAAAAACGAACGTGAAAGCTACCATAATTCTGCGTTTTTTAAGTTTAGAGCTTTCAAATTTTGTGAGGTTATAGAGAAAAGTATATATAAAACAATTTAGGCTAAAAAAATAAAATTTGATTTTTTAACCAATTTTGGTCAATTGAGTCGTCCTGTGTCCTCTTAATCAAAAATGCAATTATGAAAATGTAACGTCCATAATAATTTTTTATATTTTCTGGCAGCATAACATTTCAGGTAAAAAATTTCACTTTTGAAATACACAGTTTTTTTTTTAAGTCCTTAGAATGACTATAAGGTAAGTACAAAAGTTCTAATTATTTATTGTGATGATGAAGGAATTCAAAAAGCCGAAAATAAAATCAAACTAAACAATATTTATTCAAGGAATTGCAAGTTGTTAATCTAATTGTGTTGTCTAAAACACAAACACAGTAAAAGCACCTCCAAATAACAAGGTTGATCCACCCGATGCGGTTGGAATTTTTGAGAGAAACACCTTGATAGGAGGCCTCAGTGGAAGGACAGGAGCTTTTTCAACTCTTGAAAAGTTTTGTATAAGCGCATGGACACATATTATTTATTAGTGTTAATTAAACGTAATTAAATCTAAATGTTGTATATAGAGTTTGCAATACCGGTATACCGGGATACCGAATACCGTTATTTTGAGCGATTTGTATAATTTTGAAATACCGGTATTCACAAGTTTAAATATCGGTTTTTCTGCATTTACTAGAAATTTCTTAAAATTGTCTCCACTATATATTCAGGGATCACCAACATCGCAAAATAATATACGTTTTTATTTTTGTGTCTCCATAACGGGCGATATTAATTAAACTGTGAATACAAAGTTGCTTCGTACAGTTAAGAGAAGTGATAAAAGATGTGAATCATCCAAAGAGGCAGCCAAAAATATCCTGTTACAGCTCAGAGCGATACTGCACACGCTCAGAATTCGCAGACTGATATTCATATCTGTGAAAACAAAGTCGTAATTGTGAAGAAAGTGCGCAATATTTTGATATTTTTTAAATTGGTGCGTTTGTTATTCACACTGTATTTTCATATCATACTTTAAGGTTCAAAATATTTTTTATATTAATTATATATATATACTCATAAATAATAACCCATAATAATGAATGAGAATAACTTTAAAGAACATAAAATGTCAGTTGATAATACTTCGGTTTGGTTTCATTATTTATATGAGGAAAGAATATAGTGGCACAATGTAAAAAAGGCTCTAGTGTTATTAAAATGAATGGAGGAAGTACAAACGGGGACTCCATACACATTTAAAAACGAAACACAATACAAAATTGTTAAAGAGGGAAGAATATAATTGCGATGAAGATACAAATTTTAGCACACTTTCTAAGCCCAAGCCATCAGGGATTTTAGATTATTTTGAAAAAAAGATAATTCGGATGAAATTATATACTGCACAAAATTACGTTCCAGACTTAGTGGCAGTGCAATTGATGCATTGTTTTTTTAAGATCACATTTCAAAAGATTATACTAGTATCACACAGACTGAATAGCGATATTTACATTTTTTGTGATTTAAATAAATAAGATGTTCCTTTACTATTTTTTTGTGTGTGTTCTTTATATAATGTTATAATTTATAAGTTACAAATGATTTTTTGTGATATTTACACTCTTTAATAAAACTAACAAATATAAAACACAGAAACACCTGGTTTTTTTCTTTTCTAAAAATTTTTAAACCGGTATTAAAACCGGTATCAAAAAACTAAAAAAACCGAATACGGAAATGGTCCGATTTTCCCTAGTTGTTTGGGACATAAAGTTTTAGTTTTGTGTTCCAACGTCATAAATAAAAAAAAGAATTTAAAATCGCTGGATAAAACAAAAGCGCGTAATATATATATGTCTTAGATTTTAACAATAAGTTATTAGAGTCCTTCTTCAAATCCCTTGCTAAAATTTAATTTAATATCCTCCAAGTCTAATTATTCAAAATTTCCTGAAAAGAACTCCATATAAGTGACATGTAAAAGGTAAATTGATTAATTTAATTTGAAATAGCATACATTTAGAAAATCCTTTTGTAGTACTCGAATAAATCTAATGTATAGCCCAAAACTTGAAACGAAAGAGACATTAAACCAAATGAAATAATTTTTTGCTGGTCTAACTAAATAAGATCATATACCATAATACAATGCTATTATTTAACTAGATGTTATCTTGTGAAATAGTACAGGAGATGAAGATGTTAATTGTTTGGGATTTTAGCCGTTTAAAATGGTACGAGAGTTGAAAAAGGCCTTTGAGAAGTGGCTCATGTTTATTCCGGTTATGTATGTTGGACTGTTTATATGGAAACGTTTCAGCAAAAGCATGCTTAACTGCAAATTTTATAGACAATTAGAAATCTAGCAAAATAAAGCGTTGATTAATTAAAAGAACCTTTTGTTAATTCCTAGCATATTTCTTTCACAATTTATAAATTGTATCCTTCTTTCCGATATTGATTAAACTTATCAACAATTTTTAATTTGATTATCAATTTTATTTGTATTTTTAACTAGCTGTTACCCGCCTGCTTCTCTGGGTATTTCATGATGTTATATGAATATATAATATATATTTATATATATACCATTGAGATATATTAACATTAAGAATTTAATTGTATTGAAAAATATTCTTATAACTCTTGATTTAAAAAGCACAGTACTACCAAATAATAATTTCTAAAATTGAACTAGAATTATCTTTTATAACCCCTCGTAAACTCCCAAGTGGATTTCCACAAAACCGATTTTTAGTGGATCTCTGCTCAATAAAATAAACATGGTTACCAAATTTCACGTCTAAATCTAATAGATAAAAAACGGATTTTGTTTTATCAATAAGCTCTAGTAACCACCTTTGAGAGTCGATTTCTGTAAGATCCTTTTAACAGATCCGTTCGCTTCAACAACAGATACTTACCATACCAAATTTCAATTCTGTCGATCTATTAGTTCGAGTATTTTTTCTATCAACACACCTCAAAAGATTCCCTCTCCCCCTCAAGAGTCGATTTCGTAAAATATTTTCTTAACGAATTTCCGTTCAATAAAGGTAACATGCATACTAAATTTCATTACGGTAAGTAGTAGTTCAACAACGAAAATTTTGTAATTAAGTCTCTCTTTCTCCCCGCTCCCAACCCCAACAAGAATCAATTTCCGGAAAATCCGTCCTTAGCGGATCTATATTATAAAATAAAAGGAGGAAAAAAAAGAAACAAACAACAAAACAAGTAATATAAAAAATTTTTTTTTTTAAGTCAATTCCTACTTAGATCAACAAAGGAAATTTTTATTTTAGCTGCTTTTTAATAAATAGTTACAATTAATATACATATGACAGAACCACATTACTAAGTGGTAATTAATTTTTATTAATTATCATTTAAGTATCGAATTGTCATCCAAAACAATCGTGTATATAAAATTTCAGTTCAACTGAATGCTTTAAAACGTGAGAAAAAAAAATCTTTTAAAGTTTTGACCCAAGTCGCTAAAAATGAAACCAACGTGGCTGTATCTGTAATTCTTTAAATAATTAGTTTCAGTCAATTAATTTTAATTAATTAAAATTAAATTATCGTATTTTCAAGCAAAACAATAGTGTATAGAAAATTTCAGCTCAAATGAGTGCTTTAAAATGTGAGAAAAAAAACCTTTTCGTGTTTTGACACAAGTCGCCAAAAGGGTCGCTAAGTCGCCAAAAATGATGCCAACGTGGCTGTATTCGTAATTCTTTGAATAATTAGTTTTAATCATTAATTTTTATTAATTATAATTAAACTACTGTATTGTCACCCAAAGTAATCATCTATAGAAAATTTCAGCTCATTTGAGCGCTTTAAAACGATTTATTAGCCATTAAAAATTCTACCAAGATAAGTAAATATATAGTGTGAGCTAATAGTAGGAATTATGCCATTAAAATTTCAAATCTGTGTGTCTAAAAGTTCAAAAACGGTAATATTTGTCTCTAACGCCCCTTAAGTCCTCGCAACGACCTTTCGGGTCGATTTTCAAAACACTTTATGTAGCGGATCTCTACTCCGTGAAAGGAACGGGTCTGCTAACTTTCTAGCATGTAGGTTTAATAGTTCAAAAACGGGAATATTTATACATAACGCTCCTTAAGCCATCACGACAATCCTTGAAGCTCAAATTTTGTAAAACTCCTTGTGTTGCGAATCTCAACTTAAAAAACTACCATATTTCATGTTTGTAGGTCCAATAGTTCAAAAACGGGAATATTTATCTATAATACCGCTTAAGCCCCCGCATCGCCCTTAAGGTTCATTTTTCGCCAATCCCCAATTGTAGCGGACCTCTAATCCTTGAAAGGAACATGCCCACAAAATTTCAAGTTTGTAGGTGTAATAGTTCTAAAACGGAAATATTCATCTCTAACGCCCCTTAAGCTCCCGAAACGCCCTTTAGAGGTCAAGTTTACTAACTCAGAAACCTTGACGGGCATGCTTCCAACTTTTCTCCAAAGTATCATTGCAATCGGATGAACGGCTTAAGATGGCATGAGGGACATATATACACACACACACAACCATTCATTTTTATTTATATAGATAACGACGTCATTTAAAAATAACAAACTAATTGATAAAAAAAAATATGAAAAATAAAATAAACATATAATGAGTTAATAAAGCATAACTCTGTAAAATACAGCTACCTGAAATTTCCAAAACTTGCGAAAAATTATTAAAATTTGACGTAGTCCAATATATAAATACCGTAATATATCTTAAAACTGCACTAAGACCTAATTTTTTTTTTTTAACACCCTTTTATAAGCTTCACTTGTATATAACGGAATCTTTGGACTCAAATTTTATCCCCTTTAAAAGGCCACATTTATTCGAATTTTTGCTCACTTGTCCAGGATCGAGGACAATACAATAATTTAATAGTTTTGTTCCATTGTCCTGATCAGGATTATCAAGATAAACGATTTTCCATTTTCAGATCCCATCCCGCAGCTGGCGACTAATTCCAGATTCCATTTGTGGCCGCGGTAGCCGAGTGGTCAAGGCATCGGATCGTGGCTGGTCTTGTCACGAGTTAGAGCTCGGTATCACTAAAGACACGCCGTGTACGGAAACGATGCACGTTAAATCTGTCGAGAGCTCAAACGTCCTCCCGTTGGTGTGGTGTGATAGTTAGGAGAGGGGGGCGCCAGCTCAGATGTCCTCCACGTCACTTGACCGTGGTTCAAAATTACGTGATCCGTCGCCAAAAGCCTTTGTGTAGCTGAACAGTGCGACGTTAATATTCACTCACCCAAATCCCATTTTCAGATCTGGCGACTAAAAGATTAAAGATACAATTTAGTTCGATTAACTATAAAAGGGTGTTTTTTTTAAAAATTGAATTTTATTTTACATATTTTTACTCATGATTACTCACGTATATAACACAAACGCTTTTTGTAGAAAGACTTATTTTGAAGCAAAATTACCTAAAATAGATTAACCTTTATCTCGATTTTATATACTTCATTCAAATATTCACACTCACCAGTGTGAAATTAAAAAAACAAACTTACTTACTAGACATACGGAGAAAAAATAAACGAAAATGGGAATAATCTATATGATAATTTAATTTAAATGAAATTAATTATATATTCATAAATAAAACAATTTCATTTTATCTTTTAGGTCATTCCAATACTTAGTTCTTTTTAGTAAAATTTAAACTAAACTCACTGGAGCAACAGCCCATGAGGACCAAGGCCTACTGTGCCTATCTCAGTTCATGTGACCTTGGGTCCTGAGTTGCATGAGCAGATGTTCCGGTCAGGTGGTCAAGTAAAATTTAATGTAAGATATTAATAACTCGATTAATCTGATTTTACTATTGACTATGAGACAATTATGTACACCAACAAATGCACTAGCTGCTAAATATTGTGACTGATAATAAAAACATAGCAGATCAAGTACGTATGCATTTTTTTCTTGTGTTTTCTAGCTCACGTGATCACACAAATCATTCCCACTGAAAAGATTGAACACGTCAAATCTTAAGTAAAACTAGCCAATTTTTGTGTGTGTTTAGACAGCTGTCAAAAAAAAAAAAAAAGTGATAATGAATCAAGTTCTCTTTCACTATCCAACTTCGAGAATTTTTTTTTAGGTTTAATCGAACGTTTACGGATACCCATTTCTGCACAACTTAAAAGTCTACTTTAACACAGCCAATATCTCTCTATATATAAATGGATGTTTGTATATATGACCTCGCATCACTAGAACACCGTTCAACTGATCACTATGAAAATTGGAAAGTATATGTATTTTTTGTGGAGAAGGTTTGTGTGTTATCCTCTTTGCTGCAGCTTCCCACCAGGTGGCACTACAGCATATAAACTTTTGCACCGTTCAATCAATCCCTCAAGTTGCCAACAGGATCGCCTAAAATGATGCCAACTTGGCTCTATCACCAACATTTCGTTATGTTTGCATTGAATTGCTATTATAATGTAAGGAACGGCGTTACTTACCAATCTGACAATTTTAACATAACATAAATACAACAGAAAGTAATATTAAGGTATTACACATCCAGATATAAATTATTTACACTATTATAAGCGTTAATTACACAAAATTTGCAATAATATGTTACTTTTTCTGAGAAGAAGTCAGCTTAGTAAGGTATTTTCAAAAATCGATCACAAGAGAGTTACGGGTTTTATAAAAAAAAAAATTATCAGCTATTAGATCTACAGATTTAAAATTTAACAAATATGGTTTTTGTGTTCATTTGAGGTATGCAAAAAGCTTTTTTAATTTTAATTTGCAATTCACGTAAAAAATTAACTCATTAAAAGCTTTTATCCTTCATTCTGTATTGTTAAATTTTTCAAATCCCGTAGGAAAAACGGGTATACCAGCTAGTATCTCGTAATTATGAGAAACAGTCGATCAACATAATTGGCATTCACTCCCGAAAATGTGAAGATTTTTAGCTGTAACATATTTAAAAATGCGCCAGGTAGGCCACTGACGGTCTACGCTAGGGAATTATATCACTAGAGAATTAAAACAAATGGTTAAGAGTCTCCTATTCTATCAACCTAACAAAGCCCTGATTTTCTTTAAAAAAAAAAACATACTTCATCATAATATTAGCTAATTTTTAAGGAGGATCAGATGGTATTTATAATTTTCACGCGTTTATTTCACTGAGCAATAGGTCGAAACCAGCAGTAGCCTAGTAGTTATGATCTCGAACTCGTGGGTGGCATGTCATGACTTCGATCCCTAATGCCACTGAAGACCAACCAAGTAGAAAGGCTGATACACTTTAAATCTCTCCTGGCTCAAAGTCCTCCTACTGGCGTAGTGGGGTGATTTGGCGAAGGGGTCAACGTTCAAGTGTCATCTTCGTCACTTGACCTAGATTAAAAACTACGAGGTCCCTCGTTAACAGCCCTCGTGTTCCTTTCTTCTTGTACGACGTTAATAAACATTCACTCATTCGCAATCACAAGTATTGGAATAATTTATTGACTGATTTAGAATGAAAATGTTCCAATAGGTGGTACAAGGGGAATGGGTAAAACTATTGCTTACAAATGAAAGAAAAAAGTGTTTGATGATGAGGAGGAGAGACAGAAGCGATTTGAAGATATCAGTATTATTCACATTAACTTACTGATAAAATTACCGATAAGGAACCTCGTACATAATATAAATAGAAGATTTTTGAAAAGCATTTCGGTATATATCAAATACATGCTGAAAAAGTTTCTTGGGAAATTTTCATACAGGAGGACGAGAAATCTTGAGATTTGTTGAAAGTGGTGGAGATTAATTACCTCTTATTAATTGGATATTTCCAGAGATGAAACGGATGATATTTAATAAAACGACTTCAGGATATGAGAACTCTGATCGTGTTCGGTTTCTGTTTATGTTGAGATTTGTTTTCAAATATTTTTTCAACAATATATCGTTTGATATATTGTTGAAATATACGTTGTACATATTGTTATATTATAGTATTGTTGATATCATGCCTTTCGTATGTGATTCATATTGGCTTCTTGCAGAGATTTTAAATGGTCGTGGTAGCCGAGTGGTCATGGTCATGAAGTCTTGGCCTGCAGAGTTCTATCAAGCCATGAGTTTGAGCCCTGGTGCCTCTTTAGACTTGTCGTTTAAAGAGATTGATGCATATTAAATATGTCTAGGCTCAAAGTCCTTAATTTGGAGTTCTGTGAAACTCTGAAGAGAGAAGTGAACCAGCTCAGATGTTGTACTCAATATTTAATTGAGATTCAAAATTACATGTTTACCAATAGCCCTAAAATACAATATTAATGAACAGTTAACAATATAAGTGAATTTGCAATGGAATGCGATAAAAATGAAGGTAGGCGAAACATTGAATGGAAAAGAAGCATTATTGATTTATTAATAGTACAAAATCAGAATTTATTTTTCACAATTTTGTATCGTGATGAAAATGGTTGTCTAAATACCAAACACTTGATATAATATTTATTTTTATTCCATTGGCTTCCTTTGAAGATCCTGAGATTGGACCCTTATCTAAATAACGAAATGGGCAATTAGTCTGGGTGATAAAAAATTTGTGGAAGATGTTTTATTCAATTTTGTTAAAATAAAAATTCAGCATTGAAGATATTTTAGTATAATTGCATGAAATTATTCAAAAATGTTAATTTAAGACAGGAACTGGTGAGAAAGTTTCAATAATTACTAATAATTCCTATATATTATTTTCATAGTTAGATGAAGTAACTATGGATTCTTGAAATACTCCTTTTTCATTATCTTCAGATTAAGTCAATCTTTTATTCTAATTGAACATTTTACACTTGAATTAGAGATGTACACTCGAGACAAAAATATACTTAAAAATAATTACCCTCTTCAACGAGGTATTTTGAATTTTTAACCATGGTGTTAATTCTATAGAATTTATATTTTCTTGTCAAATCTAATCCATTGTACACTCATCGCCATAAAAATTTGCACACCAAGAAGTAAGTGTGAGATTGTAATGAAACTTAGTATGAAAGTGTGTGTTAGGCAAATATGAAAAAGATTAGAAATACAGCGAGATTGCGCATTGCGCAATGCAACCAAAGGGCATTGAACTTCGTTCTCCTTGGATTATTAAACCTGCAAGCAGAGCTCGTTTGAGCGCAATTAATCTGTTGCAGAGGGACGCTTTTTAACTACACATGCCATTACACTACTATCGGAGACAATATAAAGAGCTGTCAAGAATCATAGGGATGGCGGAAACCATGTGGCCAGCTCGGTGAGCAGCTCGCCACCTAGGCCGTTCTGACTTTACTGTGAGGAGAAGCTTTGACCAGTAAGCAAGAAAGAGATCTGTTACACGGCAACCAAGCCCAGGACGCCCTCGACAGATCGATATTCAAGAGGATCGTCCCACATGCGGAGCATACGCATAGCAACAACTGTCTCATTGACCGTCTTCCATACACATATAGCACCTTCTAAGGGCCACTGTGTTTGTGTCCATACCATCGCAAGGTGCCTGGCTTAAGGAGAGTTGCTATCATGGTGCCCATTATGTGTACTGCCTTCTACATCCACTCATTGTCTCATCCATTTGGAGTGGTGTCACACCCTAAGGGATTGGACTTTAATCGAATCGAATCAGGCCGTCTTCAGTGAAGAATCCCTATTCAATGTGGGCAGTGATGTGACAATCGTGTACGTATGTGGAAGCCCGTGGTGAACGCTGTACAGTGGCACACCAATCCCATAACTGGTGTAATAATATGGGGTGCCATCACATGCGACACACGGTGACCCTATTATTGATCCACGGCACCAGGACAACCCAGAGGCACGTTCATGACATTCTTCAGCCACATGTGTTGCCACTCATAGCAGGCCTTCCAGGAGCATTTTTTAACAAAACAATGTTCCCCCCACACAGAAAGGGTTTTACAGGACTACCTCCGCCACATTTGCACTCTTCTCTGACCTGCTCGATCCCCAGATTCGTCACCAATCGAGCATATTTGGGATAATTTAGGATGGCAAGTTAGACAGCCTACGAGTTTGGTCGAATTAGAGCTGTATTTACAACAACTGTAAATGTCGGGATATCATACGTGACTTATATACCTCAATTCCCGACCGTACCACATCATTTTGGTATTCATCCTAGAGGTGTGGTCTTACAGGGTACTAAAACCTCCATTAATTTGTAATTTTTACTACTCTATAAATGATTATTTTGCTTTAATTTTGTAATCTCTTACTTACATCAACGTTTTACTAACGTATGTAAAATTTCGTTTTATGCTGACAACACTTTCTTGGTGTACAAGTTTTTTGGCAGTGAGTGTATTTATTAGAATTCCGTTACATGCATTCGAAAAAATTGGAATATAAGGAAGACCTTTAATTGGTTACTTGATTTTCCCGCTATATTAAAATGGTTCAAGTGTAGTATAGGACCACTTGGCGCAGCCCTTTTAGGCGACTAAAAGTGGTCGCCAAGGTATTTTTTTCGGAATTATTCATTATTTATTTTAAAATGAATTCGATATCTCACCATGACATTTAGATAAAAATCGCCAAATCCGAAGAAAAATCGTCAAATCCGATGTGGCCCCCTATACTACACTTGAACCTTAAATATTTTCCTAAGTCTATAATAGTAGATCATGAGTAGATTTTCAGATATTAAAAATATTTGAATCACCTGATAGCTAGTCCTGAGTGGCCTGTTATAAAATACCTCGCCAAGTTGGCACATCAATTTCGCATGCGTTGTATTCGCTGAATTGGCAATCATGTGCTTCATTTCATATAATATCGTCAATAGGTTGCGATAATGTGGAAGTACTTGTTTCGATTTAAGAAAACTGATATAGCAAATATGTATTTACACAACTGATAATTTATTTATTACAACATTTATTTCAGACTTCAAGCGGTTTTTTTCCCACAACGCTGCCACATGTATTAGATAATCAAATACAAGTTAAATAAAATTAAAAACAAAATTGAATTTTTGAAAATGTTTTATGTTTATTTTATGATAACAGAAAAAAAATGATAAGAAAGTACTTGAATATTCTCAATAATTATTACTCAGAGCAAAATATATGAAAACAGGTGTAAAAATTTCACAAAGATTTGACATTAGTTTATATTAAAGGAACATCAAAGCATTACATTTATTTTTTAGTTTACATGGATTTTGTTAAGTAAATCTATTTTGCAAGCACTGATTACAATAACAAATTTGGCATGTATTTTCACATCTATCGTCTATTTTTTAAGCTCTATGTAACTGAAATTTATATTGGAGTAATTTTATTAAAAAATTATTACTGTGTCGAATATAACAGCGTTTCAACAACATATGTGATCAAATATTGCCGTTAACATAATACTGCCTTTTTTAGTTAAATCTATTTTTTATGCCAAAACTTCAATACTAATTCTATTGTACATTTCTATAAATGTAATCATAAAGTTTTGTACATACTTTCTCTGCATCTGAACATCATGTTATTCAGTAAGTAAGAATATCTTCTCATTTCATTTAATTAATGAATTTTCAAAATCCATATGCTTGAATAATTATAGCCTGATGTAAAAATTTAAAATTCTAAATAATTATTTTTATTTACAAGAATATATTTAACGTAATATTGAAACATTTTACGTTTAAGTTCATTGACCCAAAACAGCTATCTGAAATTCTATGAAAAATGAACAAACATTCAATATTGCCACAAAAATGCAACAAAATAAAATTATCTTCTTCGAAACATGTATCTTAGTGTGTATAAATATATCTAAAATATAAATAAGCATTTATAATGACTTTTATTGATTTTGTAATCGAAAAAAAAAATCGTTTGCGTTTCTATAATTCCGATAACAGTTTGATGGAAACATGGATTATTTTCAAAACCATATTTGTAGTAATTTGAGGTAGAATTCAAAAAGTATATAATAAACAACAGAGGGATTATTTACCAAAGTGTGTTCGAACTTGATACCAAGAAACTATTTTTGTTCCTTTTATCATCAATGCCGCTAATAATAGCAACTTTTATTTTTCTCAAATTGTTTTCCCCATAGCTTGTTTCTGTTTCCCTTTTCACTTGCTTTTATTTGAGAATTCGTATTAATTACAATGCTATAAAATCGTTACGTTAGATTTTAGGTTTGAAAAAAATTATATGACAATACGCTTTATTTGAATTAGAATTCTTTAAAATGAAGGTTTTATTTTTGGAAAGCTTCCATTTCTGTTGAATTTTTTAAAGTACTTATGTATTAGCGTCACAGCAACAAAATTGGCATCACGCAAAATGCGCCATGATATCAAATCAACAAAAAGATGTTTATGTGGTTTATATATATTAAAAAAAAAATAATAATAATCAGATTTGGGGAAAGGGGCGATTCGAGTGGCGCAAATTTGGTTACAGTAACGTTAATAAGTAAATATCTTCTTTACATTAAGGATGTGTTTTGCTAGCAAATTTTTATTTAAATAAGAAAACTTAAATCGAAAACTAAGGTGAACAAAGTTTATTTCTAGATATCAATTCATATTTTTTAGAATGCTAAGAAAAATTTCATACATACATAGTTCAAAGTAACAAGTTAATTATATTTTAGTAAAACGCCTATGAGAGCAGTTGTAAATTTAAACGATTTATTGTTTAACTTCACAATCGTTATTCTAAATATGATTAGATAACTTAAAATAGTGCTAACATTTGCTTTCGGTATGCTACCTGCCAAAATATTTTAAATTTCCGCCAAGTTAAGCTATAACAAAATATGGTTACCTTGATTTTAAGTGAGCTTGATGAAAAGTATCAATATATTTCTTGTTATTTCAGTTTTTAAATGATTGAATTTCTACTGTCCTATTCAAGTATCAGTCATTTTTTTAAAAAATCTTACATTCTATTCTGTTACCTTTGAGAAAAGCTACTTTCCGTCCAAGACCTTTTGGCTAGTAAAGTACCGAGAATAAATTGGTTATCTTATTTTAAATATTTTATAAGACATAAATTATACAAAATGAACTATTAGAGCATTTTTTAAATTAAAATATTTTAAAAATAATATTGCTACTTTTTGTGTTGTTTTGCTTTCATGGGAACATTTATCGTAATTACAATTATTAATACAGTGTCTCTCAAAAGTGTTATTATATTTAAAAAAGTTGCAAAAATCTTACTTTAGGCCAGGATTAAAAAATTCGAATATAAAGTTCGATTTCATTTTATATATTCTTTAAGAGAATTCAAATGAGATTTGTTATATTTTTAAAAATATTACTCTATCTTCTATATAAATAAAATGGATTTTTTGTGTGTGTATGTCTCTTATGCCTTCCTAAGCCTTTCATTTGATTGGGATGAAACTTTGGGGAATGGTTGGACGTATGCCAGCAAAGATTTTTGAGTCAGTAAAATTGACCCCTAAGGAACGTTGCGGAGGGTTTAAGGGGTGTTAGAGATATATATTCCCATTTTTGAACTATTAGACCTACAAACTTGAAATTTGATTGGCATATTCCTTTCAAGGATTAGAGGCCCGCTACAAAAAGTGTTTTGAGAATTAACCCGAAAGGTCGTTGCAAGAGCTTAAGGGGCGTTAGAGATAAATACTACCGTTTTTGACCTTTACGATGTACAGATTTGAAATTTTGTTTGCATGTTTTTATGAAACACCCAGGAAGCGGACGGGTATATATCATTTATAAAACAATCAAAAAGTAGGAGAAGGTGAAGGAAAAATACATCACCAAAGTAAGTACACCAAAACATTTTTGGGTGAATTCATTCCTTTAATAAAATACCGTTTGTTTTTATTTTCATGTGCGCAATGTGACGACATACAAAATATCGTTTGTGTAAATTTTTGCTTCTTTTTTAAAAAATATTCAATTCTTTTATTACAGTATTAAATAAAACTGGCTTGCAGTCTGAAAGAGACAAAGAAAAACGTTCACATTTTTCATTTTACTTTAAGGTATCCGAGCACGTTGGAAATGAACAAATTCAGTCAAGACAGATATTTTTGGTTCTTATTTTATTGAATAGAGCTATCTTTTGGCTTTACAAAACATACTTTTTTTTTGATTTAAATTACCAGGAACAGATCAATTTAGTAAGTTAGGAACCAGAAAGGGGCTTTAAATTCCGAATGCATTTAAATTTCGAAATTACTGGGGATCGGTAACTCTAAAACCAAATTATTTCAATTTTTGTAGTTGAAAACCAAAAGGGGTTTTTACCATATTTATTTTTAAATTTATTATGGAGCTGATAAATCAAGTTAAAAAATGTTTTTTTATAATTTTTATTATAATTTTTTAAATTCAAATTTAAAAAACATTAAAATTTTTGAAAATTTTGATTAAATGGTCCTTTTTGTAAAAATTCTAAAAAAGTTTATTTTCTTTAATTTTCAAAATAGGGTAAAATTTTAGAAATTTTTAAATTTAAAATTTTTTTAATATTTTGTAAATATTGTTTTTTGTATTATCCCTTTTAAAAAATTTATATGTTTAAAATTTTAAACTTTTTTTTTTAAAATACCCCGAACTATTCGGAAACCTTTTAAATAATAAATCGGTTAAAATTTTGCAAAATTAGTAAATGTTCCTAATTCTGTGGTGTATTATGTGATAAAGCGTTTTAAAGTAGAAAATAGAATCGAAAACACGCCTAGAAAAGGACAACCAAAGAAGATAAAATGATCAGCGATTTATTGTTAGAAAATTTATCAAAACCCCACGTTTGAATGCTACAAAAGTTTCAACGTAATTAGCAAAAGTTTTTTTCCTCAATTTCATCTAAACCCTTTTCGATCAGTTTTGACCAGCTGAAAAAAACCTGATAGGGGAATAAAGGGTGTTTTAAAAAAATCTGTTTGAAGTGGGAAAAAAAAGTCGACTTTCCTTTGTGACATCTATAACAAACAACTCTGAAACGTTTTGGAATAATGTCCTATTTGAAGAGGACAGCAAATTCAACATTTTTGGCTCTGACTCGGGTACAATAGTGTGGAGAAGAAAAAATGAGGAACTTAACCCTATAATTTAGAAGGATCAGAGAAGCATGGAAGTGGGGTATGCTTGTGTGAGGGTGTATGTCAGCTTCAGGATTAGGTAATTTGGTATTTATTAATGGTACTGTGAATCACGAGCTTTATTTAAATATTTGAAAATACAATTTGAAATTCCCGAGTAAAATTTGGTTATTGAAGACGATTTTTTTTTTTTTTTTAATTCCTACTCTTCTCTCACTCTCTATATATTTTTATCTTGGTGGAATTTTCAATCGTTAGTAAAATACATTTTAAAGCGCTCAATTGAGCTGAAATTTTATATACATAATTATTTTGGATGACAATACAGTAATTTAACTGTAATTAATAAAAATTAATTGATTAAAACTAATTATTTAAAAAGAATTACAAATACAGCCACGTTGGCATCTTTTTGGCGACTTGTGTCAAAACTTGAAAAGGTTTTTTTTTCTCACGTTTTAAAGCGCTCTTTTGAGCTGCCATTTTCTATACACTATTGTTTTGGGTAAAAATATGATAATTTAATTATAATTAATTAAAATTAATTGACTGAAAATAACTATTTAAAGAATTACAGGTGCAGCCAAGTTGGTTTGTTGGTTTCATTTTTAGCGATTTGGGCCAAAACTTGAAAAAGTTTTTCTCACATTTTAAAGCATTCAGTTGAACTGAATTTTTATATACACGATTGTTTTGGATAACAATACGATACTTTAATGATAATTAATAAAAACTAATTACCACTTAATGTTGTGATTCTGTCCAATGTATATACATATTTATATTAATTGTAACTATTTAATAAAAAGTAGCTATAAAATAAAATATTTCTTTGTTGATCTAAGTAGGAATTAATTTTGTTTTTGTTTTTTAATATTACTTGTCACAAAGATAATGACCCCAAATAAACTGCTCCCAAAGTACGCCTATGGTGTTTCTATAACTGACCCCAAGTTCTCTGAAAACACTCCCTCAGTCACCTGATATTAGCCCATTTGAATATATTTGGATAGAAATTGAAGTTAGAGGATAAAAGTTAGAGGACTTGAAGATGAAGTTAGATGAAGTTAGAGGACTTGATATAAAAACAAAATGTGACCCAAAAACAATAATTACGAAAAATGGAGGAACATCGATGCAAAATAAATAAATAAATAAATAAAATAAAATAAAATAAATAAAATGGGGAAATATACACCAAGATGTGTTATGAATGCTAAAATATATTCTACTAAGAACTAAATTAAGAAAAAAAAAATACAACACATCTAAAACCACGTTGAGTTTTTTTAGGGTGTTAACTTTTGTGGCGTAATATTTTAGCAAATTTTGAATAATTGATTTTTTTAAAAATAAAAGTTATACAATGCCTTAAAAATTGATTACGTTATTTCATTAAGAACAAGTGTCAGATATCAAAAAGTTGCAATTCAGATGTATTCATTTTTATTAGTCTATAATATAATACTGGAATGAGCACAGTAGGCCCTGGTCCTCATGAGCTGTAGCGCCACTGAGTTTGAGTTTGAGTCTATAATATTAAATTTTATAGAAAATTGTACGTGTATGAACACTTTTGAAAGCCACACAATGGATATAGATTTGATAAAATACAAAACAATTCATTTCCTTAATGCCTCATATATGATTGACATTTCCAACAACTAAAAGCACAAAACAACTATTTTTTTATGCTTTAGTTCCTATTGAAAATTTTTAAAAAATGAATTGATTGATTGAATATTTACGTTGCACTGTTCAGCTACACGAGGCCTTTTGGTGACGGACCACGTAATTTTGAACCATGGTCAAGTGACGTGGACGACACCTGAGTTGGCACCCTCCCCCTCTCCTAACTACCACACCACACCCATGGGAGGACGTTTCAGCTCTCAACAGATTTAACGTGCATCGCTGCCCTACACGGAGGGTCTTTTGTGGTACTGGGTTCGAACTCGTGACACGGCAAGCCACGATACGATACCTATACTACTCGGCTACCGCGGCCTTAAAAAAAAAATGCAAGAAAGAAAACATTGTTTTAAAATGAATAAAATAAATTCAATTTTGAGATTAGTTTTTGTAAATTAAATATTTCTGAGATAAATTTTTCAAAAGAAAAAAGAAAACGATAAAAAATGTAGAATCTGGGGAAAAATACTAAATTAAAAGCATTTTAAAATTGAGCTGCAGATTCAGCGCCTATCACTGATGGATTAATCTAAATCTGAAAAAAAAAAAATTAGTAAAAAAATGATAGAGAGAGAAATAAAACTTTCGGAAATTATATTCTAATTTATCATTTGTTTTGAATCTAGATTGGTTACAATTTGTATAGAAAACTATACGCTGATCATTATATGTACATATTTTTTTTTCTTTTTAAACAATAGATACCTTATTAAATGAAAAAGGAACCCTGCCTTTTTTTCGAAAGTTTGGTTCAATTAAGACTGAAAATTTGGGAAATAACTTTTTTTTTAGTTTACCGTACAGCATTAAAAAAAAAAATTTTTATTTTAAAAAAATTTAAAAAATTTTTTCCGAGCAAACTTTTATTCAGATTTGTCAAACTACAATTTGGAGAAATATTTTAATTATTATTTAAATTTTAAGAAATACGTATAGTAATTGTAACTATATTTCACTTTAAAAAAACATTCTTTCTAAATTTAAATTATAAAAAAAACCTTTTTACCTTAGACGTAGCAGAGGTAACGCCCGCTTCGTAAACCCAAAAATTGGGGGTTCCCACCCCGGTTGGGGTCGATAGATTTTCTGGGTGCGAAAAATTTTAGGCCTTGGCCCTCATAATGATTATCTGGCATGTAAAAGGACCCTAGAGTATCGGTTTGGCTCTCTGATTTTCTCGGCAAAATTAAATCACTGCAATATTTAAAACCGGGTGAAACTTTTTTGCGTTAAAATTGGTAGCGAGAATCACCACTAGATGGTGCCACCATGAAATGGCTCTCACATTTTGGGATTTGCCATGTCTGCGTGTCTTAGTTGCTAATAAACAGTCCATTAGAAAAAAAATCATACGCCGAAACTTAAGAGAAAGAAACGTTAGTATTGAACGATATTGCTGTTTCGCTCTTAAAACTAACTTGAGATTCTTTTACTCTTTGGAATAATGCTAACTCTGCCCCTTCTTACAAAGAATCGGAATACATTAATGAGAGTGACTGTATTAAGTGACTTGAAGCAGCCGGCTGGGTGGCGTAGTTGGTTTATTGCTGGTCCTCTGCACCCAAGGTTGCGGGTTCGACCCCGACCCAAGTGGGTGGATTTTCATGGTGCAGAAAATCAATAGCTTCCATGATGCATGATTATACGGCATGTAAAAGATCCCTAGAGTATCTCTTTGGCTTGGATACTTTTGGTAAAATTAAATCCTAGCTAAAACCAGCAACAATGCAGACAAATCATGCTCTTTTTCAATTCTTACTATTAGTTCACTCTCTCCTTATATATATATTGTTCAAATTTTCAATCGTTAATAAAATATTTCTATTCATCCATTCAAAGTAGGAATTGACTTATAAATTTTTTTTATATTACTTGTTTACGATAAAAGATACGAGTATACTGCTCTGTCTCCATTTATTTATATATTCAAAACCACCAAAAACTTTTACAAAACGTTGCCCTTCACCAAAATATAAATTTTTCCAAAAAATAGACAATAAAACAGCCAATAGACCCTTAATTTTAAACAAAGTAAAAGTTCAGAAAGTTAAACAAAGCTTTTGAAAATATAAAAGATGATTTAAAAATGCTAATCAATAATTATAAGTGTTTTTCAGTTTTTGAATGAATAATTTTCTTAATTTTTTTAATGTACCATGTTTTTATAACCATTTTCATGCATTGTCATCCACTTCTGAGCTATGGTCCAAATTTTCAAGTATCTAGCTCATCGGAAGCTTGAGAATCCGGATTGAAATCAATTACAAAATTCTACTAGGACAGACATATAAGAATGAGTGAGTGAGTGAATATTAACGTCGCGCTGTTCAGCTACATGAGGGCTTTTGGCGACGGACCAGCTCAGGTGTCGTCCACGTCAATCGACCATGGTTCAAAATTACTTGGTCCGTCGTCAAACGCCCTCGTGTAGCTGAACAGTGCGACGTTAATATTCACTCACTCACTCTACCAATTGGGAGATAAAAAATAATTCATACTTTAATTTTTTTTCGCATGCATTTGGCTTCATAGAGTTGTGATAATCATAGATGAAACACTGAATTATAGATGTTTTTATCACCGAGAAAATAATAAATAATTTAAATTGGAGAAAAAAGAAATACATTATTCCAATTATATGAAAAATTATGTTGCTATTCAAAAATAATGTAAACAGTGAATTGTTATAAGAAATTAATATTGGCACAATGCTACATAAACATGTTAACCACTAATTGCTTCTTTACAATTAAGTTACATACTTCGAATATAGCCAATTATAACTATTTTCTAACTATCAAAATGTTGTTGCCTGGTCTAACCATTCTTGTATGCGTTTAAACTCTTTTAAATAATGAAACACTGAATTGTAAAAATAATTTGTAATTCATCTGATAAAGTCTAACTTTTTTTTAAATTTCGAACTCCTTAACATTAGAAAAACTTATTCATTTCCAGTTTTTGAAAATTGGAAAGACTTTTAATTGGGGTTATACTCTTGAAAATATTAAATGATTTAAATACAAATAATAAATTGTAAAATAAAAGAAAAAAAAAAAAGTAATATTTTGGAATAAATTTTAAACTTCTAAATCCCAGGAAGAATTTTTTAAAAAAATTTAAACCAAATGCAAAGCAGTGATACAAAATTTTACTCTTATTATAATGAAAATTTATTTTATTTGCAACATAGAAAAATAAGATAGGTAAATTTTTTTAAAAATGCATTCAAAGATGATACATATTAACAAAAAATTAGCAACTGTAAAATCATTTAAATACTTTTGTTTTGGTTCCAAATAAAAGAACAATTTAACGAAACTTAATGTTACAACACGAAATTAATTTTTTTGAAAGAAAGAAACAATAACAAGAAATGCCTTTTAAAAGCCTATGATACAAAAGAACACTAAATTCTTGATGCATGATAAATTCGTAAACGTGACTTACCCGTTCATCTTATGAGAGGAAGCTCAAAATTTACTTTAAACACCTGTTTCAAGGAATAATACAACGTATCATTACGAAATTTCAATGAGAGAATGGAATATTCCTAGAATATCTTTGCGTAACTCAAGTGGTCGAAACCATTTCAGAGCTCCTAGCGGCATTTAAATATTATCTCTGATCCTTACAACCGAATGTAAGCAGAGAAAATCGCAACTTTCATTTAACTTTCAATACGTAATAATACTGGAAATTCTCTTAAAGTTGCGCCATTTGATTTGCTGGAATTTCAATCGATAATGACGGAAAATGTACTCTAATGTTCGTTTAAATACATAGCATTAATGTAACTAAAAGTGAGTTTTGGTATTAAAATAGGAGGTCATTCTGTCTGTTTTTATTTTCTTCCGTCTACATTTCCGATACTATTTGATAAGCAGTATCCGCTTTTTTTTTCTCTAAGATATATATGAAAATGAAGAATGATTTCCTGTCCATGTTAAAACGATGTCTCGTGCACAAAGTCCTATAACTGAAAGATGCTTTTAAAAGAATCATATTTTTGAGTATTATCCGGCACCAGTTTTTGAATATCTGCTTGTAACTATAATTGTATTTTAATACTTTGCACAGTCAAATTCCTCGTTGAAATTACATAAAAAATGCTCATAAAACTGTACCTGTACGGTCCATTGTTTATGAGAAAAATATGAAAAACAAAGTATGACGTCACAGCCGAACCAACAGCAGAATTTGCAAATACAGTAGAACGTCGTTTATCCGAATCAATTGGGACCGGACATCGTTCGGATACGCGATTGTTCGGATAACCGAAAACCGAATGCGATGCATGCGGTTTTAAAAACCCGGGACCCAAATACAAATATTGAAAATCATAACATCGGGGCGTGGGCAAAATAGGCGCAAAATGTTCTTTACCTTTATTGGGGAAAATAACCCTTTTATTTTTCGCTGTCCCCATTTTACCCCTTTCCCGTTTTTTCACTTTAAGGGGTTTAATTCTCTTTGGAGAAGCGTTTTGTTGGGGGGGGGACAGCACTCTGATTGCTGTTCGTACCACTCCATAGTTTGTATCTAACGCGAAAACGCGTCAAAAATTTGATGGCCCCTTTGCTACTTCCGTTGTTGTTGTTTTTTAATTTTTCCCATCCTTTTCACGGTGGGACTTTTTTTTTCACGGAAGTCACAATCTCGTCATCATTTAGCTTTTGGGAAATCCACGGTCTTCTTTTATTGCATACCATCCGGGTTTTACATTTTCCCGGGGCATTTTTGAAATCCTAGGATCGATTGGACAAAGTGGTAATCTCCCCCCCTGTTGTGGTCATTAAAGTCCTTTTCGCCTTCTAAATCTGGACAAAAGCTTTTTCCCAAATCCCGGCCCTTTTCAAACGAATAAACCGCACTGTTCGAAAACGTATTCATATACAGTACATGTAGTTGACGAAAAAAAAAACTGGTCCGGATATTTGACGTTCTGGATAATAAACGTTCGGATAAACGACGTTTTACTATATTAAAAAGGCAGATGTTCAAACTTTTGGCCGTGCATATCAAGGCAGGCTTGGGCGTGCCGTAGAATGGAGGAGGACACACTTCGCAACAGTACAGTGTACATCGAAGTACAAGCAGCATGCAGACGAGCAATTAAGTCCATTTGTTTTGTCACAACGTCTTGAACACCAATTCCTTGGGAATGCCCTATAGAAAAAAAAAAATCCACCCCCCGGTCGTAATTTGGTGATCAAGGGGGGCCATAGAACTAGCCCCCCACGTCCAACCCCGGTGACCGGGTTTGTTTTTATCCAGCCAATCCCAGGGGCGAAACAAAATAATCATCTTTAAATAAGGGTTTAAAATTTGGGCCGCATTTTCTTTTGCTTGGGAAGCCGGAAAAGCCGGGGGCCTTTTTTAGATTTCCCAGCTTTGGGGAAGAAAATTTCAAATAAAAAGGAAAGGTTTTGGGGTTTAAAAAAATTAAAGGGGGTTTAAAACCAAATCTAATTTTTAAAAAAAATTTTCTTTCCCCTCAAAAAAACAAAATATTTTATTTTAAAAAAGGGGTACTTGGTTTTAAAAGAATAAAAAAGACTCCGGTTTCCCCGGTTTTTTTTCCCAAAAAAAAGGGGTACACTAATTTTCCACGAAAAATTTTTTCAAATTTAAAACCCATAAAAAAAAAAATTAGTTTATGAAAAACTTTTCAAAAGGGTAATTTATTACCCCATTTTCAAAAACCCCTTTTAAAAAATTTTGGAAATAAACAATTTTTTTAAAAAAAAGGGGGGACCCCGCAGGGTTTAAAACCCCCTTTTAAAAATTTTAAAAAATTTCCTTTTTTCCCCCCTTTAAACAACCAAGGTATTTCTGGAAAAAATTTTCCAACTTTGGGTTTTTCGTGAATAAATTTTGGGGCCCCAAAAAATTCTTTGTTTTTTAAAATTACTGAAAAACTTTTTAAATTTTACCATCACGTTTTTGGAATATTCAAAAAAGTAAAAATTTTCGAAAAACCAAAAAGTTTCCCTTGTTTTTTTTTTGGACCCGGGTAAATTTTTTAACTTGGATAATAATTTTAAAAACCTTTTTCCCCCAATTAAACACGGGTTTTTTTAAAATTTAAATTTTTTTAAAGGGGGTTTTGAAAGGCTTTAAACCCCAAAAAAATATCTTGAAAATTGATAAAAAAGTTTTTGGAACATCAACTATATTTTAAGCAGGATTAAGTTTTTGATTTCGTTTTCGTACCCTAAAATTTTAAAAGCAGAATGTAATAAATATTTTAATAGCAGTCTCGTGGATTATTATTACTTTTTTTATATAATTCTGAAACATGTATAATTATACATATCAATTATAAGTTACGTTGTAGCTTAATAATTTTTCCCAATGACAAACGTCGGCCTGGTCATTAGAATTCAATAGGTTAAATTCATGATAGATATAATCATGTATATGTTCTTCACTGAATTTAAAACTGAAGTTAGATTTGTGTACTTGTTCTACTTGTAAAGTTTAGATACAATTTCAAATTTAATAAATTGGCAAAGATGTTCCAAGTATTAAAGATTCTTCAAAAAACTTGGAAATTAAGAAAAAAATTCATGTGTTGTACGCGTACTTTTACATCAAGTACTTACCTATGTGCTTTATGTTTTGAAAAAAATGTACTTTTTTAAAGAAATTTTCTGTAAAAAGCAAAAGTCGGTAACAGCGAAATACATGAATTGATCGGCTGGAAGCTCATGCTTTATCATGTGACTCTGACGTCACGTGAATTCTGCCTATTACTATCAATTTTAATAATACAGTCGATCCTTTGTATAACGAATTTCTTTATTTTGCGAACGTTTTCCTGGAACCAAGAACAGTTTACTATTTACTTTGTAAAATAACCCCAAATAGTGAAGTGCTTTTTCTATTTAACTAACTTTTTCTTTTTTAATTCGATTTTTCTCTCCTTAATTTAAAAATATTTCAGGACATTTTTCAAATTATGCTCTCTTTTATGACATTTTATGGTGATCAATGATCCTGAACTGGTTTTACCAAGTGCCTTAGAGCGCTGAAATGGCCATTATTTTTCAAACAAAAATTCAAATAAAACTAACAGATTTTATCAGCAATTAAATTTAAGGACGCACGTGGTAGTGTATGCTTAAAATTACTGGTTATAAAATAATGTGCTTTTAAAACTACTCGTAGGCTTAAAAAATTAGAAAATGTCGTTAAAAAATTCATTAGTTTTAATTTAAAATTATTTTTTTAAATTGAAAATATATTGTATTCCTGGGGCAAAAAACTTTTTTTTTTTTGTTTTCCAAAACCCGATTTTTTTTATGGGTAAGATATAAATTAGATATTTTTCAAAAAAAAGAAATAATTTCTTTTTTTAAAAAATATATAGTGTTTATGAATCTAAAAAATTTTTTTTTTTGGGGGGTTTAAAAAAATATTAAAAAAAAGAATCTCCATTTAACAAATTTTCCATGTAAAAAACTTTTTTTTTTAGGGTTTTGTGACATCGGTATACAGAGGTTCGACTTTAATTTTTTTAAAGGGTGTTTTTGGCAAAAATACGAGAGCATGAACTAAACGTGAAGCATATTTTTAGACAGAATACCTCAAATTTTTATGGAAATTTGGGAAAATTAAACTTATACATCTGTTGTTAACAATATAGTGTTTTTTTAAAAATTTTAAAATATTCAAGAATACTCTATTCCTCTTTTTTAAAAAGGTGCAGAGATAGCTCATTTAACATTTCGGTATAGGAAAAAAAAAAGCGAAACACATTTCATATCCCGAAAAAAAGGGGCAACTCGGTTAAAAATGGGATGTTTACCAAAAAAATTTCTACCCCCTAAAGGATAATTTAAGCCAGGGAATATCATATTAATTTTTCATTTCTTTTATATCTGAAAAACTGTCCCGAATTCGGGTCCTATTCTTTAACATTAACCGAAGACAGCCTTAGTAAAACATTTCTTCCTAAAATATGTTTCCCCCTTCTTACATAAACTTAAAAAAAAAACTAATATGACTCCTGAGTTTGACCTTTGCGAAACTGAGTTGTACATAAATTCATTAAAGTATTCTTCTATGATTAAATGATTAATAATAGTAAACATCTTAAAAAGAAATTAATTATTTATTTACCAATCTATTTATACTTACGGTATGGCTCTTATACAGTATATTTATAATGCAAGCACATTAATTGCTTTTATGGCAAAACTGTAATTGATTAAGTTAGAATCCTAACATTAATGTAAACTTTAAAAAGGCTCCTATGTTCATTGATGTAATTATAATGTAATATAAGAGTTACAAGTAACAGGTTTTCCTTTTTTACTAACAAAACCCCCTTTTTTAAATTGTGGCTGATTTCTCTCAAATATTTTTTTTCGAATGAATTTTGAATTGAGAGAGTCTAAATTGTTCTTCGAGAAGTAAAGCACTGTGTGTGTGTATGCATAGATATACGGGATCTATACATAATACATTAATGAAGCTTGTTTTAAAGCTGATCACTGTTTATATCGCACGTGATACACTACAAGTGAACTTAGTGACCTGTAAAAGGAATTAAGCAGAGATGTAGATTAAGTTTTGTATTATTGTGGATTCTATAATTTAATTTTTTGTATTTTAGAATCTAGTGAAACATATTAGATTTAGAAAACTCCACAACTGTAAGTGATTGAACTAATTTTACTGTCCTTAATGAAAGTTGGAGAATGTTGAAAAAGGTATGTGTGTTAAGGTGATTGCTATTGTTGATCTTGAAGCACGAAAATAAAAACTAAATATTTAGCTGAAAACAAACGAATTTATCATCATTATTTTTCCTAAAAATGGAAAAATAAGTGGTATTTATATTTTAAATCACTTTTAATAAAATTTTGTCTAAAGAATACGTATGTATATCCAAATCTTATTGGCCAAATTTGGCGAATTTTTATTGGAGAAAAAAAGAATGGCAATTTACAAAGCAAAAAGGTACTTATAATATGTGTACATTTTTAAAGGCATAGTTTATAATTGGTAAATTTATATTTATAAACCTTTAATTTTTATCTTAATTTTTGGTTGGGTTGTCGTGAGACACAAACGTCGGACGTTTGCAATGTGGCATATTCAATCAATTTAATGATGTCTATTTATTTGAATGAACAATAAACCTGCCTCCCAGGCAGTATGGTGATTATGACACTCAGCTTGTGATCGAGTGGGCTCGGGTTCGAATCCCGAATAAGGCATGGTTGTAGAAAGAAGTCGGACTTTCGCCTGAAATAGGTTCCCGTCTGTAATGGAAAGCAGCGCACCCGTTCTGTTCTCTGCTGTAATCATCGTTTGTGATAAAGTCTATATTTTTCTGTGATTTTATTGTATGTTTCTGTTCATCTATCTCACGTCTTTCGTGAGGGTCGTGGGTAGCCTATTGGTTAGAGCATCGGACTCCAGACCGGAAGGCCTGGGTACGATGCCTGATGCCACCAAATAACCTTCCAGTACACATGGAGTACGTGCTCGTTAAATCAGTGGGTCCGAAGTCTTGTCGGCTGAATCACGAGTGCAGGGGACTGAAGAATATTTCCATCCCCTTCACTTCCATGCCTAAATTGAGGAGGTGGAGATCGGTGGTGTCGCCATCAATCGTCCCTTCGGGGATTTCATTGAGCTAATTCGTACTGTCACCTGTATGGTGCTCAAGGCCAACGACAGGCGTACATCTAGCCCCTTGCCACGATGAATTTCGTGGGCCTCGATCTGACTACGTCAGACAGGTGGCATTAGAAATAACAACAACACGTCTTTCATATATACCTCAGGATGAAGCGCACGACAATAACGATAAACATGTATCAACCAAAGAATTAGGCCTCCTTTGACTTTTTAATACACCCTAAGATATCCTTAGAGAGGAGATGGAGATAGTTTTTGAATTTATATGTTGTCCAGAAGGGACCCTCCTGGATTGTCTATCCTTTGAAACCTTAATATTATTTTCCTCCAATCTGTGAAAGTATTTCATAGAATTATTTATTTTAATCAATTTAGAGGCCCTCTAATGCAGCCCCAACCTTTTTCTAGCAGCTGACCAGTTAACATTTGATAATTTTACCACAGCCCACTGAGGGGGGCGGACATTGATTATTAATGCTTTAGATTGTTTTAATTTAATAATTTTAATTTAATTGCTTTAAATAGCCTTTAGAATAAACTACAGTTACACTAAAAAATGGAATGGGATGGAATATTAAGTGATTTCCAAGGTAAGTTGCTCAAACCCCAAAAAATATATACACCATAGTAAAAGAAAAAAAAAAAAAAGGAAATAATTTAATGTTTTTTGGGGTCCGGTACCATTTGATCTACAGACCGGTACCGGTTCGCGGCCTGCCGTTTGGGGACCATTGCCTTAAGAGATTCGGTTTTTTTTTAAAAATAGAAGAAGGAAGTGGAAAAGTATGAACAGGAAACAGTGACGTCATTCAAATAAATGTATAGTTTGAGTTAGTTTTTTGCACAAATTTTGTTCTATTTTGTCTTTTTGCTTGTTTTATTTGTCTTTGATTAATACTAACTGTGTATCTATATTAAGATATTTCTTGCGCATATTGTTCCTTTGTAAGTAGGTATGAATATTTTTTTTCTTTCTCATACCCTGTTTTAACTAATTAATTTATTTATTTGAGCTTTGTTTATTTTTCATTCCAATGCATTTGGAAACCATAATTCTGGTCTTTACAAGCTCTTTTTTTCCTGTTAGAAAATTCTCAGAATACAGACAAATTCTTCTATTTGAAGCGCACAGCTTAATCATGATATTCATAAAGTTTAGAAAATTAAAACAAATATACATTGTTTTCCATTTTTTCCTTAAGAATAAGTGTTAAAACTCAATTTAGAAATAAATTTTAGAAAATGAAATAAAGAACATAGTTTGTATGCAACAAAAATTCATAATTATTAATTCAAAGAGAGTTACGTTTGAATGTGTAGCTTGTGACGGGACTTTACGTAGAATTTCTACTAATCCTCTTGGGGGAATCTTTGGGCCAGCAATCGCGATATTTCACAGCCATCTCTCCAAGATGAAACCATGATATGTAGATTAGCTAGTGTATATGTAGTTGAAGTTTGATAATCGTAGATTAGAAGGAAAAGGAACGGAGTCGCTGAAAGCAGTGCTGATACGGTAAGGATCAGAATTTCGCCGCGTGATTATAGGACGGACTTTAACTATTAGAATAAATTAAGGAAGTTAGGATTCTTAATTGATTAAAGTTGATTGATAACATTGATTAAAGTTAAGCTATTCGGACTTCGTGCACTTATTCACATAGGGTTTGAACTCTCGTTATACTACTCTAAGTTTATAGTTTAAGTTTTATAGTTAAGTCTACTTTATAGTTTGCTTGTCTTGGAATATTACCTTTGGTCATAATAAATTGGATTGATAAAAGGTTAGTCGGGTAAATCTTCCCTTTCCCCAGATTTAGGTCGATAGAAGAAGTTAGTGGGGGAGGCCATTACAAGCTAATATATTAACCAGAGATAAAAATTAGATACAGTATGACATAAATATTGGAGCTTTTTTCTTCCTGAAAATAAACCAAATTTAATTCCCAGTTCTTAATCCCTTGCGTACCATATAACCATTAGTTGTTGAATGCTACATATAGGGCAAAACAACCAGTGTAACAAGCACAGGAAACATATTTAAGTTAAAAGTAGGTAAGTTAAGGTAGATAAAAAGGTTTTACAAAATTTGAAAAATAGGAAACAAAAAAGTAAAATTACAAACTGGGAAATTGCTCGAAATGCTCCTTGGAACAAAAAGCTTTTCCACGTGTGTTACACAAGTGTATTGTAATTTTTGTTTTATTTCTTCATCTTCTTTATCACAAATAGATAAATCCGTATCAGAATCACTGTTGTATTCATCGGTTTCCAGCAAATAATCTTACTCAGATCCAACAACGATGCCATATTGGCAAATAAATAAATAAATAAAAATAAACAACAACAAGTAGCATAATTTTTTTTAAGTCAATTCCTACTAAGATCAACAAAGGAAAAATTTATTTTAGTTACTTTTTATTAAATAGTTACAATTAATATAAATAATATACATAGGATAGAATCACAATTTTTGCTCTTTTCCCCCCTTAATTTTCCATTTTCCGTTCTATATACGGATTGATTAGTTTTTTTTTTTTGTTTCTATTTTTTTTAAATTCATTTTTTTAATAAAATAGCGTGTAAAAAAGAAATAACATTCAGTTGGATCCCCGACGGAATTCGAAAACCCAAAACTTTGGATTAGGTTTAACCCTATCCATTGCGCTAAAGAACCAGAATACTTTTCTTTTCTTTTATGCTGTTTATTTTTTTGTTTCTATTTATTCATTTTTTTAATTTTAAAGAATGAATTAATATTTGAAAAAAACTTGTATTAATATCAAGTGTTCCCTACAAGTTCAAAAAAAATTTTTTGAGCGAATGGATAAATAAAAATTTTTTTAACGATTGAAAATTTAACAAGAAAATATATATATATATATATAGGGAGAGGAACTAAAGTAAAATGAAAAAAAAAGTTATACAAACTGAAGAAAAAAAAGCGAAACGAACGTGCGATTTGTCAGCGTCAAAAATTAAAAAAAAAGTGCCGTAACGTCAAAGGGGCATTCCGAAATTCGGGTTTGGTTTGACAAAAATTTAAAGTCGCACTGTTTTCCCGTGGATTTTGGCGACGAACCACGTAATTTTTGAACCATGGTCAAGTGACGTGGACGACACCTGGGCTGGCACCCCCTCTCCTAACTACCACACCAACGGGAGGGACGTTTCAGCTCTCGACAGATTTAACGTGCATCGCTGCCTACACGGCGGGTGTGCAGTGGTGTGGGCTCGAACTCATGACATGCCTGCCATGGTCCGATACCTTAACCACTGGGCTACCGCAGCCCTACAGAAATTCGGGATTTCTGGGGATATTAGAAAGACCGGTCTGGTTCGCAAGGAGTTTAAAGTAAATAAAGACAATCTTAAATACTCTTCGAGACTCAATTTAAGAAACGCAGAGATCTTTACAATTTGCCTTTAAGCTTCTGGCATTTAAAGAGTAAATAGTCTATTCGAGAATATATCAAGTATTTTTTTTAGAAAACTCTTTTACGTTTGCACACGGGCAGCTGATATCACAAGGTCTATATATTCAAGACGCTGAAATACTTAAAGCTAACTTAACCCCTTCAGGACCAGCGGAAGGAGAAAGAAGCGCTTCCCCAGACCCTTACGTTCGAAGAGGATACGCAAGCAAGGGACCGGTCGAATTTTCTTGCTAAGCCTAATTTCATTCAAAAATTCATATTAAGTTTTAAATGAAATCAAATACACTAAAACTTACAATTTACTATCATTGATAATACTTGAACATGGAGTGCAAAAATTTTCGCTATATTTAAAAAAACAATTTTAAAGAAAATGGTTTCATTTTAATAATAAAAAAATAATTACATATACTTTCAAAAAGATTGACAGAAATCCCATACATTTATAAATACGAATATAGAAAATGTTAGAAAACTAAACCAAGTTATACAAAATATAAACAGAAATATCCATAGGGCAATAGATCACGAACCTCTAAATGTCCGATTCTCTCGAAAAATAAACATGTGCAGTTGTTTATATTTATAAATATCTCGGATCTAATTTATAAAAAACACGGAGCAAAAAGCACATTATTCAAAAAAAAAAAATTTTTTAACCGCCACACATATCTAGTGTTTGTAAAAATTAATATAAAAACGTTCCCAACTCTGATCTCACCGGTGTGAACATGGGCCTGAGCAGGGAAAGCTTAATCACATATATGATACCGTGGGCCGTGGAGGGACAAACGCGTGATCACATATATGTGATCATGATCCTGAACGGGATAATAGTCATGAAAATCAACTTTTGACAAAAAAGCCCTACCAAACTGTCCATAAGAATGGAAAAAAGCATACTAAAATGACCCAAAACATTATTTATTTATTGTCGCGTATTGAAATACTGATTCTTAAACATCTATTGTGTGTGTTTACGGAAAAGGGACTTTTAATAAATGATTTAAATGGGCTGAATTTTTAAAAACGAATTTTTGAATTAATAAAATATTTATTAGCTCATAACAAATCACACTTCTTTTCAGATTTATTCAAAAGAATTACAATTAAGAATAGGTTTAAAAAAATTATAATTATAAAAAAATCATATAAATTTTTAAAAAAAAAATTATATAAAATTATTTAAAAAAATTATATAAATTTATTAAAAAAATTATATTTTTATAATTTATTTTTTAATGAAAATTTGAATAAATTAATATTGTTACACGTAGATCGGGGCTGAACAGTTTTATGCTATTAGTCTCAACGAGCAAAAGAGTTCTTCAGGAGCTATCGAAATTTATTGCCAAGACAATCTTTAAAAATACAGGATATAGCAGCAAAATTCGGAAAATAAATCCCAGAAAGTCTAAAAACCTAAATAAAACCTTTTTTTTTTTTTTAGCTACACATTTGCTTAGAGAAAAGTATACTTAAGACTCTTCGTAATTTTTATTACAGATCAGAAATTTTATTTATAGAAAACAAAATACAATTAGTTTGACACCGAGAAAAACTGTTTTTAACTACGCATCAGAGGACATGAAATGCAAAAAAGGTATAGTCCTGCCATCTGTATTGATTTTTATGCGTTTTAGCTTCAATTAACGCATGTGGATAGACTAAATATCCACCACCCGCTTGGAGAAAATATTTTTTGTTATATGGCTAGACCTATTAGCCACTGCCCGCGAAAGGGTTAAAAGAGAACAGATGTACAATTCTGTTCCTGTCTTTTAGTGTTTTTAAAATCTTGAATGTTTTAAAGATTTAAGAAATCATTTACATACAAATAGGATTCGAAAGAAAATTTAAAATCTGGCTTCAATTGAGAAAGCATGATGCGTTAAATGCATTTATTCACACACCTTGTAGTCGTGGTATATTTGAAAAACTCAGCACGATTTGTGGTCACAGAACGAAAAATAAAGACTTGAAAAGCACGTAATATTCTTTATCAAGGTACATCAGGCTGAGTAAACCAATTAAGCATAAAATTTATTTAGAACATTATTTGAACAGATGCTTGCCTCTAGTGAAATCCCGGATCTTTGGACATAATTCTAGGATTTTTAATCCAGAAGAAAGAGCAACGATTTTGTTCTTTCGGTGTTTAGGTTTGATAATTGGCAGGGAAGTTAAAAGAATCATTACTGATAGAATGCAGAATAGAAAAAAACACGGGGGAATTGTGTGTGTGCTTATCACCACACGATAGAAATCTGATTTATTCTGGGTAAGAAAATCCTATTGTTCGGATGTACTACGTTTTCTTTTACGACATTTGCGCATGCGGGCGTTAAATAGTTCTCATTTCCGTGCCCATTCATCTGTGGATTTATTTATTGCATCCATTTTCTGTAAAGGGCAACTTTTAAATAATATAATGCATTCTTATATATTTATATATAAGTATAGGCAACGTATATATATATATATGTAATAATTCCCAGTAATTTAAACTGTAATAAAAATAAATCCCTCTAGCATCTTTTTCATATTAACTCTTTTAATAATCTATAAACAAACTTTAATTATTTAAGTCAAAACTAACGCCCTAATCTTAATCGTAATCAACTAGTATCAGAAATCCCTTTCCCGCCCATTTTAACCAATCATAGTTCTTATTACAAAATAGTCACGTGGTATTCACCACCGGATATAAATACCGATGTCTCTGGAAAGCGCGCTCCCTTTTTCTTATCTCTCCTGCCTGTAACATGTAACCAGCTGGCTGCCACGCGTTGTATGTTTCTCCTCTTTGTCTTTGTGTTCGTCATGTTAAATGTCACTGCTGCTTATGTCTTATGTTATGTGTGTATACTTTTTGTGATGTTGGAACGCAAGTTGTTTAATACTCAATAAATCGGAGTTATTATTTCAAAGGACTGCCTCTTCAATGCTCTCAAATAAAAAACACCAGCCATCTAAACTATGATCAACCTTACAGTAATAATATCCACTCGCCACGACACTATAGTTATATTTACCACTCTATAGAAATATTATAGAAGTATAACACACACACACACACACACACACACATATATATATATGTATATATAAGGATAATTAAATTAGATTAAAAAATTAAAATTCCCCCATCTAGTAATTCCTTTTATTTTCCTACCCTTCAAGTATAAACTAATGACCCATTTATTTTTCCGAACATATGGCCTACCAATAAACATGTCCAATTCCCGATCGTTATATTTAATAGCCCTATATGTCAGCATTAACTTTTAAGAGCACTCATGGACGCCGCGATGGTATTTTAAGTGTTTGACCCCCTTAAAATTATTTTCGGTGGCGTTCTTTCTCTCTCCTCTTGTTTTAATTTAAAAAATCGGTTAATTTTTTAAAAACCCTTTTAAAATCTTTTTAAAATTAAAAACCCACCCAAATCTAAAGCAAACCCTTTAATTTTTTCCCAAAACCAAACGCCCAAATTTAAATGGTAATCAATAAAAAATTTTAAGGAAATTTTTCCCCCCAAACCAACATATTTTTTCCCAAATATGGCTTTTTGGGGTGTTAAAATTAGTTTAAAATTTTAATTCCTTCTTTTCCTTTTTTTCCTCCTTAAAGAAAAACCCCCCTTGCCCTTTTTTTTTTCCAATTTTTGGGCTTTTTCCAAATTAAAATGCCCTTTCGATGTTTATTTTAAATGTTTGTCGCTTCTTTTAAAAATTTTGGGAAACCCCAAATTTTTTAATTTTCCAATTAACGGGGGGTTTTTTTTTTTCCCCTGCCTTTTTGCTCCAAATAAAAAAGCTTTTAAAATAAAACCTTTTTAAAAAAACCCTTTACCAAAACATTATATTTATATTTAATTATAAAATATATAAATATAAAATATAAATATATGGAATTTAAAAATACCCCAAAATTTCTTTTCCAAAACCAAGCCGGAGGTTCCACGGGAAAAAAATATTCTAAAAAATTTTTTAAAATTTTTTTTTTGTTTGAAAACTTGGTTTTTAACTTTTATTTTAAAAATTAATTTTAAAAAAAAAGGGGGTTTAAATTTTTTTTGGACCAACCCCCCTTTTTTTTTTGTTTGGAGTTTGGAAAATTGGTTTAAAATATTTAAATATTAAAATAAATATATATATATATATATAAATGTCAATTAGTCTAATTATTTAAAATGTTTTCTTTTTAAATTACTTATGTGATTATATTTATCTATACAGGGGGGCCCAAAATTGGGGGCATTTTTTTGGGTTTTGTTAGGTTTTTTTTTTTGGGGTAACAAAAGAAAATTTTTACGTTCCCCCAATGCTAAGTATTTTATATTTTTTTTAAAAAATTTAATTAAATTTCAATAAAAAAAACAAATTTCAAATATTTGCAATGCATAAAACGCTATGCTGTAATAACTGTCGATATACATTAAATATTGATGTGATAGCAGTGAGTTACAGAAACTTAGTGGGGGTTCCCTTTTTATTCTTGTTTTTCAACTTCACATCGATGTTTAAATTTGGTAAAAATAGTTTTAAAAACCTTTTCCCTTAGTTATTACTGATGCCGGGAAAACAATTATACCCTTAATTAGTTTTTTTTTATTTCTTGGTACCTCATTCGGACAAGAGCTTTAAAGGGCGGTGCCAGAGTTTTGATGGGCCCGGGGGTCAGGACTTTTTCAGGGCCCAAAGGGCAACAATTCAATGATCTTAAAACGGTACCAGTCTTTCAATTACTTCACCGTGTGACAAAGAGCAGAATATCGGTGAAAAGTAAATAAAAAAAATTGTTGGAAAATGCCCCCTGATGGAAGGCAAAGTTAAGTTTTCCTGGGAAGGGGTTTTTAATGTTTTTTTTTGACTTTTAGTGTCCCATCAATGATATAAAGGCCCCGGGCCATCTGAGGGTATTCACGACTAAGTTTTAAAAAACTTTGGGGGGTACTTCACGGTTGCCTGGATGCAGTCAGGAATGAAACCCTTTTTCGGGGTTTTACGTCTTACACATTTTATTTATCCTACCGAAAAACAATGTTTCAATTTCGTCCCTCTATATAATTGGGATCAAAATCTTTTTGTCCAATTAATATTTTTCCATTCCCCTGTAGTTTTTTTTTAGCCCCCTTAAATTTGTGATATGGCCCCCTTTGGTGCCCATATCTTTGATTTCAGCGTGAGCTAGGGGTGGGGTTCCCCAGAAAAAACAGACATTTTAAATTTTAAAATATGACTTTATTAAGAATATTTAAACGTCTAACAAAAAAAGATAAATTTATAAAAAATGAGAATCAGAATGAACGAACACACAAAAAATTAAAAACCGAATCATTTAAATTAAAACCCTTTTCCCAAATAATTATATTATCCCCCCTCTCACTTCTAATAATATTACTTCCAAAAATCAAATAATCGTCCTACCTTAATTCAAACTTAACTTCAATCTTTAAATGGAAACGTCTAGGCCGTGTTTGAATTTATCACCTTGTATTAATTTGGGTGGGTTTCTAGGTAACTTTTCGATAAAGGGTGTCAATTCACGCTTGTATCCCCCTCCCAAAAATAACATTCATCAAATTGCCATTCATTTTTTGAAACTTCTTTTTTTTTTAAAAACTATCTTATTTGCATTTCTTTTTGATTTCGCCTTTTTGCCGGGTTTTGGTTGGAAAAATTTTCCATTAATTTCTTGGCCGTCAAAGGGCCCGGGTTATTTAAAAAAAAAAGGGGTGAGCCCGTCACAAGTTGAGATACGGGTTTTTTGGGGGAAAATTTTACTTTTTAAATCTTTTCATCCCGTTTTCTTAATTTTTTTTGGGAATGACAAGCCCAGCATCACCCCAGATCACTTCTGGTGGTTTCCCCGAAATTTTTTTATCTCTGAAACATAATATTTTTTTTTCTGTCATTAACACCGTGGGGGCCCCCTTTTTTTGGAAAATTTTCCCGCTTGTTTTTTAAATTTAAAATTGTCTCCTGACATTTTAAAAAACCCCTCTCCCGATGTGGGCACTTAAACTACCCACCTGTTATGAAACTTTAACAAAGGGGAAAAACCCTTTCTGTTCTCCCTGTTTTTAATCTACTCTTTTTTTCGATGTCCTTTTCTTTTGACTCCCAAAATCATTGTTATCCTGGCCAGAAAACAGTCCTGACCTCCTCCCCATTTAAAAATTTGGCACCGTTTTTAAAACTCTTGTCCCAAAAGAGGTACCCATGAAATAAAAAGGAATGGGGGGGATAAATTGTTTCCCGGCATTGAATAACTAAACAAAAGGGTTAAAACTATTTTTTGCTCAATGGAAAATCGATGTTAAAATTGTAATAAAAAAAAAGGGAAAACCCCCATAAGTTCTGATAACTCCTGCTGTCATGGAAATTTAATGGTTAAATCGAAGTTATTACAGCGGGAAATTTTATGGAATTTCAAAAAATTTGAATTTTTTTTGTATTAAAATTTTTTTTTTAAATTTCCTTTAAAATGATAAAAATTTAACATTTTTCGAAAAAGTCAAAATTTTTATAAGCATACAAACTTAAAAAATCTAACGATTTGAAAAGTGTCCCCAATTTTGACCATCACTGTATATATAAAGGAGAAAAGCGACTCACTCATTCACTGACTAATCACGATATCTCCGAAACTATTAAA
Source organism: Trichonephila inaurata madagascariensis (assembly GCA_019973955.1). Taxonomy (NCBI): domain Eukaryota; kingdom Metazoa; phylum Arthropoda; class Arachnida; order Araneae; family Nephilidae; genus Trichonephila; species Trichonephila inaurata. The sequence continues at coordinate 10,069 of BMAV01022160.1, read as the reverse complement.
CCTACATACTTGAAATTTGGTAGGCAGGTTCCTTTCATAGAGCAGACATTTGCAGAGAACGAATTTTGCGAAGATCGAATCTCAAGGGGCGTTATACATAACTATTTTCATTATTAAACTATTAGACGTACAGTCTTAAAAATTTGGTACGCAGATAACTTTTATAGAGTAGAGATTTTCTACAAAATAGTTTTTACGAAAATCGACCTCCAAGTGCCGTTGCAGGAGCCTAATTATTTGCATTTTTAAACTGTTAGACATACAGTCTTGAGATTTGGTAAGCGAATTCCTTTCAAATAGTAGAGATCCGCTACAAAATGGGTTTTGAGAAAATCGACTCTCAAGTGGCGTTGTGGGGACTTAAGTGGCGTTATTCATAATTATTTCATTTTTAAACTATTAGACGTATAGTCTTGAAATTCGGTTCACAGATTCCTTTCACGGAGTAGAGGTCCGCTACAAATTAATTTTTACAAAAATACACCCCCAAGTAGTGTTGCGTGGGCTTAAGGGGCGTTATAAATAATCATTTCCATTTTCAAATTATTTGATGTATAGTTTTGAAATTTGGTAAGCGGATTCCTTTCCAAGAATAGAGTTACGCTACAAAATGGGTTTTGGGGAAATTTACCCCCAAGTGGCGTTGCCGGGGTTTAAGGGGTGTTATGGATAATTGTTTCCTTTTTAAAACTATTAGACGTAAAATCTTGAAATTGAGTAAGCAGATTCCATTCATTGAGTAGAAATCCGCTATAATGCTGGTTTGTCAAAATCGCTCTCTAAGTGGTGTTGCGGGGACTTAAAGGGTGGTATAGGTAATTATTTCCAGTTAAAATCTACTGAACGTACGGTCTTGAAATTTGTAAACAGATTCCTTTCATGCACTAGAGATCCGCTACAAAATAGGTTTTATGAAATTTAACCACCAAGTGGTGTTGCGGGGTTTAAAAGGGGAGTTATACCTAATTATTTCCATTTTAAATTATTAGACATACAGCCTTAAAATTTAGGGGAGCAGATGCCTTTCGTAGAGGAGACATTCGCTACAAAATGGGTTTTATGAAATTTGACTCCCAACTGGCGTTGCGGAAAATTAAGAGCGTTATAGGTAATTATTTTCACTTTTTTAACTATTAGACATACGGACCTGAAATTTGGTAAGCAGATTCATTTCCTAGAGTACAGAAGCGCTGCAAAATAGGTTTCGCGAAAATTGCCCTATCCTTTTCAAGGGACATTTCGGGAAATTAAGGGTGTAATAGATAAATATTTCCATTTCTTAAATATTAGTCCTACTTGCTTGAAAGTTGGTGAGCATGTTCCTTTCATGGGATAGAGTTCTTCTAACAAAGAGTTTTGCGAAAATCGAGTCCCAAGAAGGGTTGCGAGAGGTCAAGGTGAGTCCTAGAGTAAAATTCCTGTTTTTGAATTGTTGTGGCCTACATACTTGAAATTTGCTTAGCATGTTTCTCTTGTATAGATATCCACGAAGAATGGATTTTATGGAAATCGGCTCCTGGAAGGATAGGGTGTTACTGGGATGTATCGACAAAAAAATCTCTCTTTTCGAACTACTAGGACTGTAACAATGAAATGTGGTTTGCACGTTTCTTTTGTTAAATTGAAATCCACTAAGAACGGTTCTTTTGGAAATCGACTCTCAACTTGGTTACGGGAAGTATTGATAATAACAATTGCGTTTTTACTCTATTAGATTTAGACTTGAAATTTGTCCCGCATGTTTATTTTACGAAGTAGAGTTCCTCTGAAAAGTAGTTTTGAGGAAATCCACTTGGTTATTGAGTTACGAGAGTGTGAAAAGTTATTCTACTTCAATTTTAGAGATCATTAGAAAATATTAGAAGTTCTGTATAACAGAGTACAGGTATAAGTTTTTTTTTCAGTATAATCAAATTCTTAATAAACAGTATAAATTTATACATCATGAAATACCAAGTGAAGCCGGTGGGTAACAGCTAGTATAACATATGTTTATATCATAGGTTCTCATTTTGGGCAATAACGCCCCCTTGTGGGTGTTTGAGGCTTTCAGGGGGGCAGTAAAAGACCCAGAATAAGTTAGGGAGTTTTGAGATGGTACTGAGAGGCATGGGCAGATTAAGGTATCCGACTAAGTTCGGAACCGTGATTTTGCAAAAGCGTATAAATGGATAAATTTCAAGATATTTAGTGTTACTTAGATTAGAATACTTGTATAAAATTGCTTTAAGGACATTTTGATAAAAAAAATTTATTTAAATACAATATTTCGGCAAAAAATTAACTTAGAATTACCTTTTTTCCAAAATGTTTCCTTTTGTGAAAAAAAAGCTTCTATTTAATAATATTTTTTCCTGTATATATCAGACCTCTGTACAGAGGCTCAACTATGATTTTTTAAAAAATTTACATTATTTTCAGAATTACCCACCCTTGGGGAAACATTATCGGCGTTTTTTTTTAAAATTTTCCCTCTGTTGTCGAAAACATGGATAAACCCATTCTAAGTTATATATTTCAAACATTCTAGTTGAGTCTCTGTACAGAGGCCTGAGCTATATACAGGCAAAATATTCTTATAATAGAAGCATTTTTCACAAAAGAAGAATATTTTAAAAACTGGTGATTCTATGTTCATTTTTTGTCAAAATATTGCACTTAAATAATTTTTTATTGTGATACTATTCTTAAAACAATTTAATATACATTTTCTAATCTAAGGGACCCTAAATATCATAAATATTATCCATTTATACGCTTTTGCAAAATCACGGTTCCGAACGTAGTCGGATACCTTTACCAAATATAGTCTAAAAAAGACTAAAAAAACACGCTGATTATATACTAACAAAAGTAAACTTTAAAACTGGTTACTGTATATTGATTGTATGTATTTAAAATTGTATATTCGTGGCAATAGCTATTTCAGATTTGCAAGTAAAAAATTGGTGGCTTTGGAAAAAAACTAAATTAAAAAATATATTCTATTAGTATATTAGAATATTTTTAAAAATTTAATTCGTGTTTTCACCATGTATTAATTACGCTCTTATTTCTCTGGAGTGGGAGGGGGTCGGTATCAAAATATTCACTAGAAAAGGAGGGCACTAGTTCAAAAAACGTTGGGAACCCATGGTATATATTGTATTTACGTACTATCGCAACAATGCGAACATTTAAGATAACTCGCCAAATTGGCAATCCCGATTTCTCATGTGTTGTATGTGCTGAATTGACTATCATGTTCTTAGTTTCATATAATGTCGCCAATAGGTTGCGATAATACTTTTCAGTACCGAAAAAGGTTTAGTTCAATTTTGAAAATTTTTACACATATCGCATTTACACTTTTTATAAAATTTTGCATAAATATTTAGATTAAAGTAATTACACAGACCTGAGATTCAAAAAATACGATGGAACTGATAGCTGAACATTACGCATTTTTTTGTGCTGATTTCAAAAATAATAATGAAAAATTTCTATCTCATCACGTTTTATTGAAAAGTTTACTTTTACTTGGATTTTTGTGAACATTTACCCAAATTTTTTTTCGTGATTGACCTTCATTCTACCATAGTGAAACGTGCAGAATACCATTGGACCATTTGCAATGATTTGAAAGTTATATCCATGCTTCTTCATCAATAAGACACAATTACAAAGTTCCCATGATTCAAGTGATGGGTACGTGCGTGATAAGACTCAACAATGGATACAATCAAAATGGCCAAAGAGACAAAATCTTACACTAGGTACAAATATTGTAAATCGGAACAACTTAGTCGACTAGAACAAAGTAATGCTATCAGTTTTGCATTTAAAATTAGGTGTAATCAAGCAGTTTGTCAAGGCTATTCCAAAAAGTGGCGATTGTTTCAAATACCTTTACAAAAAGTTTCCAGCTTCATATGAAACCAAATGAAAGTGGTAATTTTTGTGGATCCAGATATTTGTAAGCTTAAGACGGATAAAAAATTTGAGATTAGTATGGTAACAAAGTGAAATAAATCTCGCCTGACTTCAAGTATGCTGACAGAAAATTTCTGGGCAATTACAAGGATCCTGACTAAAAAGCAATTGTAATGCATATGCTGGACAAATTTCAAGGGTTGGCTTGCTCCATGAGTGTCAAAATACATTTCCTTCACTCACATATGAATTTCCCTACACTAAAAAATTAATTAGGATCAGTCAGCGAAGAACATGTTGGAATGTGCCACCAAGAGATTAAAGATTGGAGCACAAATATCAAGGGACGAAAATTATTACCGGCTACTGCTGGATGTTAGCATTAGATAAGCCTGATATTGAAGATAAAAAAAAGAACGACAAAACACGTTTCAAAAGAAAAAGAATACGTACTTAATAGAATTTTTGTTTCGTATTTTGCGCAGTTTAAAATTAGTTTCAAATTTTCATGTACAGAGGCGTAATATTTGCTCCGCTATCTCTATTTTATGTGTTACCTTAACAAAAACATATAAAAATAGTATGTTGGGGAGATTTTCTTCTAGAAGCTGACTATAATAGGATGTAAAAAGCTTAATCCTCAAGGGAAATTCTTGTTTTTCTCACGACTAGAGACGGCTCGTGAAATATGGAAACAGCAGTTTTCATCCAATTGCTAAAAAATCAATTTGTCTCTCAAAAATCGATACTTACATTTGTTGAACTATATAAGAAACGCTATTGCCAAACGATACCTGCTAAATTGTTCGAGAAAATTTCTTTAAATAGAATTTTAGCAAAAATATGGATATTGATTTTACAAAAAATCCCGACACGATGAGAAAAAATGGAGGTCATTTTTGAAATCAGCAAACCAAATGACATAAGAATCAACAAAAGCTTCTTTTGTATTTTTCAAAACTTCAATTTAGAAGGCCTCTGTTATTAACAATTTTTTATTTCTTTCTTACACAAAAATTAACAAAAGCAACAAATCGATACCAGTAAAGAAATTTTAATTTTATTATTTTTGACGAATCCTTATTCATTACAGTTCATAAAATAAAATACAATTTTATTTTTACAGCATGGAAAAGATCTGGATATTTTTTTAAAGCAATAAATAAAAATAAAGAGGTAAAAAATACAAAAAATGGGACTTCTTTTATTAAATAAAAGTTTTAATTTGCTGTATCATTCGTTGAAATTTAACTCATTTAAAATATAGCTTTTATACAGGAAAGGGGGCGAGTAAAAATGGCCCAGACGAACCTGGAACTCTGTTCCTTAGCCCCTTTTATTTCCCCCCACCTTGTATAATGACGCACGTAAGAAATAAATGCAAAAAATTAAACAAAGAGTTACATATTATTCAATTACTAAAAACTTAGGATGGAAAATGAGCGAAATTAATATTTTTACATGCAAAGCCAAAGAAAATCATTATCATGTCGCTAAAGAGTATACCAGCATGGTATTCTGAAGATTACTTACGAAAAGATTTGATCAGCTAAAAAATGTAAACATAAATAATAATATTTATTGTACAGATATCAATACTATTTGTTGTGCTTAGTACTTCTCATTTTTTTGTATGCATTGAGTTATAAAATTAATGGTTTTATTTTTAATAAATCCAAGCATCATGCATTTTCCAGTCAAATTCAGACAGAAATTTTAGATTTTTACACGCACGCACGCACGCACACACACACGCACGCACGCACACACACGCACACACACACAACCTCTTTAAAAACATTTATTAAACTTATTAATAAAAAAAAAGTTACGCGCGTAAAAGTAGAAATTCTTCACACAAACAATCAAACCGAAAGAATACAATAAAAATTTAAATAATAATAATTATTTTTTCTAATTACTTACATTTAAAACTTTTCTAGCGTAAATTAAACTACTCTATTTCATGAATGAATAACAGAGTTACAAGTAATAATAGGCGTACCTGTCATTGTGGTGTTGAACTATGAACAGTATGAGAGCCAAAAAAAGCTGATGTCACATTTTCACTAGCGTCAATAGCAAGATGAAAAAAAGTTAACTCTTGGCACTGCATGCTTTGCCTAGGACCTGTCATCTTTCATGATTTAAGTCTACTCAAGGACGGGTATTTTCAAAAGTGCAGCTGCTTATACATATGCAAGAGCGAAGCGCGAGCAGTATTTCTCAACACACAAACGAAGCGCTACCGTTATCTATCTGTATTCATGAATTCAGCGAATCTTTTTGCTAAAGGTGCTCGCTAGACACTGTTTTAAACTTATGTAAGATTCTGTCATCCTTTTAAATTTTCGTTTGAAAGTTGCAGTGTAACCAAGGTGAGAATCGTATTGTTGAAGGGGAAAAAAATTGGTGGAAACTATTTTTGCTTATGCTGCTTCGGATGAATTTTATTTCAACACTTTCGAAGTATGAATGATTGTTCATTTTTGTTACTTTAAATTGAGAATACACCTCTATACATAACAATCAATTCTCAAACTTTAATCAAATGTATCTTCTTCTGAAGAATATTGTATTCTTGAAATTAAGTTCCATTTATGATTGTAAATCGTTTAATTTAGATCAAATCAAAAATCAAAATTGCAGATTTCCTTTTAACGGGACATGAAAAAACGTTTTTGTAGCCTGATGTCATATTACAGTCTATTTGTATTTATTTGGCTGCATAATATCTAATAGTAATAAACAACTTTATTTCTTTAAATAAATAATCTATTTTAAAAATAATTTATCCTTTTCTCTGAAGACAAATATATTTTGAATTTTCTTTTTTAGATAATTAAACCGTTCACGCTCAAATTAAATACCTCTCAGGGGGCTCATCTTCTTTAGGTGAGTACGGGTGTCACAATCCGAGGTACCCTAGTGATCTTTTCTTTTCCCAAGGGGTTTACTCTCTTTGTTAAATACGGGTGTCACGTACCCGGAGTACCCTAGTGATCCTTTATTTTTAAATATTTTATAAAACATTTTAATTTTTTTTTAACAAATGTTTGGTGCAGTATAGCCAAAATTGGCTCTTGCGCCATGAAACCCTACACTCACTCACTCACTCACTCAAATTACATATATTATACAATTGATTTCTTAAAATATATTCCAGAAATGCATTCAAAAAATATTGAGGATAATACAGACAGAAAAAGAACTATGTAAACACAGTTGATACAAAAACAGAAGAGGAAATTAAATTATCTCTCTCTATATATAAAAAACGTTTTTCGTGATGATGTAATAAATTTATTTATTAATCTCACAGACGAAAATAATAATAAAAAGGTAGAAAATCTGTAACGGGTCCGTTCGCGATTCTACTAATAATCCTCTTGGGTAAAATTAATCTTTTTAACTGTGATTTCAGTTGAAAACTCTCTCTGTGAAGAAGGCGCGATTTATGCAAATTCGAACTTCTATTTAAGTGTTTGTGGTAGAGTAGAGAGAAAATGGTTGAAAAAGTGGATATAGAAGCGTGAATAAGATAACGACCGGAGGTAATATAGTTAGTCAATCCAAAGATAATCCACGTAGTGGAGTCAAGAGCGCTCCAGTAATAAGATAAATGTGCTTATGTTTATGATATTTGAATTAATTCAACGTGATTGCTCATCGAGTTTAATGTTTTAAGTGTATTCTCCCCTTAAGTTGTCTAGTGTTATTTAGCGAAATAGATAATAAAAGTGTGTTAGAATTACTATGGCTGATCTGTACTTGACCCCCTCCCCCAACAACTGCATCCACCGAGACGTTTCAAGTCCAGTTCGATACTATGGCTACAAATTTAAGAAAGGGGAAACTGTATGTACAGTAGAACGTTGTTTATCCGGACCAGTTTGACTCGGAAAACCCAAGGTCAGGGATATTTGGGGAATTTCAGTTGTGTGATTTGGTAAACATCTGCGTGGAATATTAGGCCAGTTTGTTTTCAAGTGAGGGGGTGTATACGTGCTCTTTTGTTGATTTGTGAACTGCTATGGCTTCGAATTCAAAACGGAAGCGCAACATCTTGAACATCGAGACAAAACTTGAAAAATTGAACCCTCTCGCAATGGGAGAAAGTGGAGCATCTCAAGCACAGTTTTATAATGTTGGAAAGCCAAAGTCGAGAAACCAATTTAAATTTTACGTCCAAACTTGACTCAGAAGATGGCTCGAAGAAAGGAAAACACGAGGGAAGCAAACGATGTTGTTCTTAATCGTGCGTTAGAGACAGCTATGGAATGGTACGAACAACAATCAGAATGCTTCAAGAGAATTAGAGCCCTTGCAGAGAAAAAACGAAGGTGTACAATGGTACAGCGAAAAATAAGTGATTATTTTCCACAATAAAGATAAAATTGGGGCATTTTGTACCTATTTTACTTTTTCGTCAAGCACATTTCCCGCATGTGATGATTTTCAATATTCGTATAGTGTCCGGTTTCATATACTGTATGGATCGCCTTCGGTTTTTGGTTATCCGAACAATCGCATATCCGAACGGTGTCCGATCCTAATTGATTTGGATAAACGACATTCTACTGTATACCAAGGATCACTCTGGACACCTGAGGGAACTAGGGTATCCCATTCGTACTGAAACGCACGCATTCCATGTAAGATTGGCATTTTCCATGAGTATTAATAAATTATTGGTACAGAGTTTTGAAAAAGTCGTTTAATGTAGGAAGTAATATTTACTCGTGGACAATTGTATTTAGCTGTGCCAAGATGAGAGTCAATTTAGCGGAAAAGGTGATTAGGAACATTGTTTTTGAGGAGGCACTAAATTGTAGTACAACTTAAAATGCGGAGATGAAGGCTTGAAATTTTTTTTCTGCTTACAATATATTGAAAAAAAAAATAGAACTACATAATTCATGTAAATTAAAGTTTTACAATTTGAGCAATGAGTATGAACAGTTGTATTATTCGTACAAGGGGGGTTGCTTCCCCATTAGACAGACAGGGAGTAGCCCCTTCACAAGTTGTAAATAATAATAATTAATATGAACCAGTTCCAAATATAAAATTAATGTCCATTTCTCGTTATTAAAACTATATAATAATAATAATAATTATTATTATTTTAATTTTTGTTTAAAAAAAAACGTCATTTTTGGAGATGCGTAGCAAGAAAACTCTTAAGGGGTCTGTCTCATGGGTATTAAATTTCTCCAGAGGGCTGAAAATATAAACTATTTTCAAACAGGTATAATTCTTTTAAATTTAAATTAAACTGAATCTTTTCACATTATTTATAAGGAATGGGCTTCTAAAAATGTAAAAATTGTTTAAGATATAATCATAATTTTAAAAATTATAACCATACGAAAATAAGAAACATTTCTACAAGAAATATTAATTAAGTTTTACGTTGTGTATGCTATTTTCTAAAATAGTAGCTTTATTTACTAGCTATAAGTTTATTTATAAAGTTAAATGTATCCTTATTACGCTGTAGTACTTTTTTATAAATAGAACTATAAATTATATTTTTTAAAAAAATCAATTTTCAAAATTTTTAAAATTTCAAAAATTTTTCTAATATTTTGAAATACAAAGATATATTGGGACATAGCCAACCTGTGATGACCATGTTCTTGCCGGTTCCGCGTGTTAGAGGTGTGGATTATCAAAATGATGAGACATAATTTTAATACAACTTTTAAGAGTAAATTATAATCTAAAATTTAATTTGACAATTATTAATTAGAGTGAGAGTCGCCCAAAGTAAATCACGTATTTAAGCCAGATCACGCAATTAGATCCTCTATTTCCCCCTATCCTAAATAATCCTGTTATCTAATTACTTATATCTATATTACCTTTTCCAGTTCTGGTCCCTTGACCCAGAGAATATAATCTATAACTTTATCTATGAAGATTCTGATCCGCAATGCAGCTAATTCTTGACCGTTTTTTGGTCCGCAAGATTTCACACTCAAGCTTTGTCACGCTATTGATCAGAATGATTCCACACTACAACCTCTGAGCCTGCTACGCTATGCTATATTATGCTATGATATCTTGTTTCACGCTATCCTTTTTAAGTTTTATCTCATTTAAATTCGATCCGTTTTCTTTTTGGGATTGGGTTAAAATTTTTTCCCGGGGG
>BMAV01022158.1:0-123652 GCA_019973955.1 Trichonephila inaurata madagascariensis | reverse complement strand
AAAGCGTCATCCCCAACGCCCTCCCGGGGCCGGGGAACACGTGACGGTCCGGACAGGGGAGAGTTCCTGGCAGATGAACCCGGTTTGTCATTCATCACGCCAATGGCCGTTTCCCAGCATACACCGTCTTCCATGCAACAGTTGCCCCTCAATGTACAGTAGGTCATACAAGGCCGGTGGTGGTGTTATGCTTTGGGGGACGTTTTCTTGGCGCTCTGAGACCCATGGTTGTGGTAGAGCAGACCATGAATGCTCAGGGTATCTGAACATCATTGCGGACCAGTTGCCCCCTTACATGTCCTCTGTTTTTCCAGCTGGAAATGGAATGCCAACAGGACAACGCCCCGTGTCACAAGGCTAAAATTGTGTTGGAGGGTTTCAGGAACATGATGCTAAATTTCCCGTTAAGTCCTGGCGCCTAACTCACCGGATCTCAATCCGATATAACACATTTGGGATGTCATGGGACGGCAGCTCAGAGTTCACCAATTCGAAATATCTCGGATTTGCGTGACCGTTGCTTAAACATCTGGTACAATCTGTCTCCGGCCATCTACCAATGACTTGTGGCATCCTGCCAAGCGGGTTGAAGCTGTGTTGCGGCCAAAGGTAGGCCAACTCGTTATTGGCGGGTAGTCATAATGTTTTTGGTTTGAGTGTATATATATATATATATATTTAAATCGTTAGCAGATGAAAAGCATAAATGATTCTTTTATTTACAGATAAAATATAATTAGGTAGTGACTTACTGTAATAAGGCTATTAATGATTTTTATATTTTTCTTTTTCTTACTTGTTTTAATAGCAGAATCTTTGGTAATATCATCAAAATTTAGTTTTAGATCTGGATACTACGGATTAAATGGCTAAAGAGATATATTATTTTTGACAAATGCTAGATCTTAAACAATTTTTCATTTCTTTTTAAGTCTTGAGAAAGAATTTTCCACAGACGCAGCGCTCTTTGGTTAGGTTAATATAATTTTCCAAACAGTGACAAAATATTAATACAACTAAAGTAAATTATATCTATATATAATACTACAATATTTTTAATATTGTGATCCTAGAATGCAAAATTCAGTGTTCAAATTCTGATTTAATTAAATAAATCTAGGCAATCAATGACACATTTTAAGTCTTTATAAAAGGAGATTGTTTTTAGCTTTTAAATATTTTCCAGTTTTTGATCACTATAACCACTCCTTTAGCTGAGAGTTGAACAGGGGCTTGAACTTGGAATGCGCGTAACCAAACAGTGATTTTGATGATGAGGAAATTATATATATAGATTTTGCACAAAAAATTAGTTCTCTTTTCCTCTTCGCGGCTCGAATTTGAATAACTGAATATTCGAAATGATGACTGATTTGGACTAGTACAGTAAAGGAGAGAGCACAATATTTATCGAAATTAAGATGAAAAAATTTAATTTCACTGACTCATAATTTATTAATATCTTAATACAAATATATATATTTAAAACAAGTAATTAAAAAAAAATTTTTTTAAGTCAATCCCTACTTTGAATGGATGAATTGAAAGTATTTTATTACGATTGAAAATTGGAATAGGATATATATATATAGATAGATAAATTATACTATTTAGATAAATACTATTAGTTCCTTCCCTATATATATTGGGAGAGAGTGAACTAATATAGGAATTGAAAAAGAGTATGATTTGTCTGCATTGTTGTAACAATGCATACCCGGGTTTTGGGTGGGTAAATGTATTATTGATATGAAACTTTGGCTTTATTTATAGTTTTAAATATCAAGAATATAATCAGTTATGATTGAAAATGGGCCGGCTGGGTGGCGTGGATGGTTAGTCGCTGGCCTTCTGCGCCCAAGGTTGCGGGTACAACCCCGGCCCAAGTCGGTGGATTTTCATGATGCAGAAAATCGACAGCGGCCCTGTTGTACGATTATACTGCATCCCTAAAGTGTCTGTTTGGCTTGGGTGCTCTAGGCAAAATTAAATCCCAGTACAGGTTCTCATCGTCTGAGCTCAAGTGCCTTCCTCTAGGGAAAAACCTGGGTGTCAAAATTACCTGTGGCGATTGGTATCCGCCTTGGTGCCGCACTAAAAAAGAGGTACCAGTTTCCGGGGAATGTACAAGGTCTGCAATGGTAAAACACCAATCCGCAGCCAATTAGAAATAAAAAAAAAATGATTAAAAATCGAAAAATTTATCAAGCACTTTCGTAACAAGTACTTGTTAATCAGTCCTTTCTATGTTTTTTTTTATTGCATTTAAGAAAATACGGTACAAATTGGACTGTCTTTAATTACATAATTATATCTATTACATAAGATTCAAAATTAATTTCTTTTAGTTTCAAAAACTTCCTGTCTATTTCCCATTCAGGAATATAAATTGCTAGGCAAAAACGAGGCCCATTTAATGTGTTCTAGTCTTCGTTTTATTTTTGTTACTAAAAGACGTGCAAGATACAAAATTGATCCAATTTTATACAAACATATTCTTTTTTATTGCTTTGACTTCCGGTAGAAGTCATATAATTATCAGTTAAAATTCTATACAATAATGTGGATGATGAAATTTAGAAGAGACGAGCTCTGGAAAGGGATGAGGGTGGAGAGAAGGCAGGTCAGTAGTCTGCAATCCGAAGCATTGAGACACAATTTCGCTTTCCAGTACTGTTATTAGAAGTGAACGATTAATCCTTTTTACAGAAAGAGAAGAAACATAGCTAGGCATACAACTTACTTTAGAGCAAAGGGCTTTGATTTACAATCGAATGTTTGAGACTCGATAATTAATGACTCGTGTCTTTACACACACTTTGAGTGTTAATGTCATGTTTGAGTGTGTAGTGCCAAATCGCTAACTTCATTAAAATTATTACTAGAAAGGATTTTGAGTATCCTATATTTGGTAATCCAAATGATTGTACGCTTTACTGGTAGATTTTCGGTTGTTCGTGAAGCTATTTTTGCACCGCATAACGAATGTATAGCATGTCTGAGGCAAATAGACGAGTTCTAAAAGCTTCCATGAGAGATCGAAAGAGATGGAAGTCTGAGGGAGCGATATCTGGGCTGTAGAGAGGGTGTTACTGGGTCGCAAAGCCCAACCTGTTGATTGCTGCGGCAAGCATTCGTGGTACACATCGTACAAACACTTTAAGGAATTTGAATTCGTCGTGGATAATTTCATAGCGTACCGTAGCCTCATTAGACAAAAACTGTTCGACAATACTTGTCAATTTTGATACACGGGGGTGAGCAGAATGGCCAGATGGATCATTGTATTCTCCAAAGAGAGACAACGTATTTTTCCCTCACACCTGAGGGCAAAACAGATGTTCAGCCGATTCTGGAAACAGCCTTGATGTGACGACACCTCTTCCTTCTCTAAAACCCAAATGGCTTTCAGTCATAACGTTTTATAGAAGGAACACTCATGTTGGACAAAATTATCCATTATTTCGTTCCTTCGTACACGTAGGCATTCGAATGGTAAGAATGTCGGCCTGTTGTGAGGAAGCCATACCTAGAAGGGTTATTTCGAGTGTCAACGTGACAAGTCGATTGATAGACCCTTCATAATCAGGGCCGGACTGTGACCTTCGGGGATCCAGGGCTAATGATATCTGGGGCTAAATGATTAAAATAAGTACATTCTTCCTAAAAGAATTTTCGTATGAGAAAAATTTAAAAATACAGTTGGACCTCTATTTAACGAAGTCGCTAAATCCCGAAAAAAATTTCTTTATATAGAGGCTCATCTTTCAATATACTTTATATATAAACCACATAAAACCAATTTTAAATTCATAAACACTATATATTAAAAAAGTAATTATTCATACTTTTATGTTAATTAATATTTATTTTATATATCTTACCCCCAAAAAAAAACTGTAAACAAAACAAGAAAAAAAAAATGTCGAGGAATATACTGTATCATCGACATTAAAAAAATAATTTTATATTAAAATTAATGAATTTTAAGGAATTTTCTAATTAAAAGCTTACAAGTAATTTTAAAATACATTATCTCCCATCATGCGTCTCTTTAAATTTTATCACTCATAAAATCCGTTAATTTTGTTTGAAGAAATGCTTTGATTGATATTACGCCTCACATCTTTGCAATGCACCAAAAATCCCTTCAGGTGTATTTTTCCGTGTCTTTTCTTAAATTTTTCTAGCCATCCATTGCTGCCTAGAAATTGGTCGTATCCCAATGCCTTCACAAAGTGATGAGCTTTATCTACTATGAAAAGTCTAGAGATCAGAATATTTTTATCTCGCATTGTGTGTATCCACTTCAAAACTGCCACGCCGACATCTTCATAGACACATGATCTTAAACTTTTTGAACAAGGATTTGATGAATCATAATTTTGTAACTTATCTCGATTTTTTATAACATTTAGTAGGCTGTTTGGGGGAATACCAAATTTTATATCAAAATCCTTTTTCTTGACGCCTTTATTCACTCCCTGAAGAATAAATTTTTTTCTTTGATGCTCAAGCACCTACGTTTTGACATTTTCGAGCTACAAGAAACGAAATTACCAGTGCAACTAATCAACACTACTAATTTTCAGAGACTAGTTCAAGGACACGAGACAACTTCACTGAGGGTGAAAGGGGATATCGAAGATGTTTCTAATTAACTGGACAATAGGGAATTAAGGTTGCACTTTTTGGATGAAATGCGCAGAATTCTATTGCTCTCGGCGAGTTAAGGCACGTAATAAAACCAAATAAATATTTATGTCCATCATAAAATGTGTTGAAAGAGAGAATAACTTGAAATGTCCAGAAATACTTTAAAAATAGGAAGGGAAAAAAAATTGAATTCTTAAGAAAAAAAGTTCGTTGTATAGAAAAGGCACTTCGCTACTGGGAGGTTATTTTGCGAAGAAAATCGTGAAATGTTCTTGGTTCCAGGAAAAAGTTCGCTGTATAGAAAAATTCGCAATGTGTTGGTCATAATACGGAGGTTCGACTGTGTACGAAAATAAAGAGGTTTTTTTTTATTATTATTTATTTCAAACAATTTAAATACGTTATAAACAATAACATAATTTACAAAAAAATTTATAAACACTTTTGTGCAGCAAATTCTTTTATTTTCTCATCACATTTTAAGTCTTTGGTGAGATCAGTATTAATAGAAAGAAGTGATAAATAATTAAGCCTAGTATATATTTGTCATTGTTGTCCTACACTTGCCTCCGAAAATCTGCGTACAGGATTACGTGTTTATGTTACAATTACTGTTAAAATCTCGCTTTAGAAAATCAAAATACTAGTCAGACAATTTTTCAAAATTTCCTTATTCAAACAACAGCAACAAAATTCACCTTAAGGGAAAACAAGAATGACCACCAAATAATCACAACGCGTCAAAAGTCTGTGTACACTTACAAAATAAAGCTTTTAAAGACCTTTTATTGTAAAATAATTGCACTAAATCATGTTTTTAAGTAAGTATAAGCTTTTTACGATTTATTTAGGATTTGAGATTTGAAAGTTTTTGTGGTTTCATGACAGGCTACAGAATAGAGATTGATATATTATTCAAAAAAAAAATAATATAAATAATAATAATCATAGGTCTTCAAAAAAGGGGAAATTTTAAAACAATTGATGAAACTGCTAATAGGTGACATTCATTGATAAAAAAGTGTTCATAAAACTACAAATCAACTAAAATTTTAACGTCCAAGCCAAGATCCGGCCGCCCTTCTGCAGCGTCACTTCGAGAATCTTGCTTTGTAATACGCTCTATAAAAATAAATCCGAAACTATAAGCTTCACAAATAGCTAAAAGTGTTACTGAGATATTGCAAAAAGGTGTGACTTTAATTACAATTCAAAGAAAATTTTAAAAAGATGATTATCATGCCCGAGTTGGACTCAAGAAGCCATTCATCTTTCGAATGAACAGAGCTGAGAGAATGACCTTTGCCAAAAAACACCCAAATAGGACACATAATTTTTAGAAAAATGTAATATATTCAATTGAAAGTAGTTTTTGCAATTTAGCATCAAAAAGCACAAAAATACACTCGCAAAAATTCCTGGACAGATCTTAAGAAAGAGAATCCTTTTTCGACTATCAAACATGGAGGAAGATGCATGATGTTTAGGGGTGCATTGGAATCCTTTCGGCTGGTAATCTGGAATTAATTGAATCAACAATGAGCAAAATTGGTTACTTGAACTTGTTGAAGTAAAATATCAGGGCATATGCCGAGAAATTTGCGGTGAGTAATGATTTTTACTTTCAGCGGCACAAAGGTACCAAGCAAACGGCTCGCATTGTGAAGCGATGGCTGTTCTGACATGTCTCAAACCAATTCCGAAAGTCAACCTAGTTCCCAGACCTAAGCACAATTTAGCATTTGTGGGATTTACTCGAGTCAATAATCAGGGAGAACGTAATACATCCAAGGAAATGCTCAAATCTCTCATAGTGGAAGAACAGAACAAAATAACCACAGATGAGACACCTAAACTAGTTAAATCCAGTACATATAGGTTGAAAGTCATTATAAAAGGAAGAGTATACCCTAAAAGAGGTAGTAAGCTTTAATTAAAATCCGTTATTATAAAAGTTTCTTTTCAGTGTACGCAGACTTTTGGCGCACACGATTTGTGTCGTTCTCAAGTTATAAATATTTGTATTATTTTATGTACTATTCAGATGATTGATGCTTATACTATTTGAATTTAAGATGTTAGAGAATCAATAAAAAATAGTATTGATTCAGAAAAACTTCATTTAATTAGCGATCTTTGCATGAATATGAAAGATGTTCGCCTGTACGCAGACTTTCGGAGGCACACAAGTTGTATATTTGTTTTCTACACAGGATATTTTAGAGAACGCACGCTCCGCTTCACAACTAATAACGGGGAGCGTTAGAAAAATCTTTAAAATGGTATACAAATTTGGACAAACGTCAATAAGTTTCTTTTCAAAAATTAAATTGAACATATCGCTACAAGTATAGGACTCTTGCTCAGCTTGTTTTAGATAAGTTTTGAATTGAACACCTTCATTTACTAAATGTTTGGTCTACGCGTCATATGATTACTAATCAAAAAGGCGTTTTCCTCCCCCGGTCGACGTTCCCCCACTTTGATCTTGCATTTTCCATAAAAAATTTTTTAAATAATTTTTTACAATATTTCTGATATACTTGATTTCGTTTAAATAAAAAGGATTAGCTTATCTAACGCAACAATAAGGGGTCCCTCTTAAATTTTTCTGTCCCATACACAGTTTTTTTCTGTGGGATTTTCGGAAAATTTTTGGGAAATACCCCGTCTCTTGTTAAATTGCTATTATTCTGTTTCTACACTAGAATTTTTATTCTTTGGCTGCACTTTTGATGCTTTTTTTATTTTTTGATCTGTTTCCATTTTCGTACATTGCTTATAAACCAGTGTTTCCCAAACTTTCAGTACTGGCCCCCCCCCTTTTCAATCAAAATTTTTTTATCGCCCCCCCTTTATACATTAATAATGTACTGAATGCAATAACAATGCATTTTTGACACAAAAAGCTACAATCTTTATTATAAACCGTACAAATTAATAACATAAGTTTTAAAATTTTTTGTATGTTATTTTTAAAAAAAAAAAAAAATTTAAAGGGTAATAGGATAATTATGTTTTTTTTTTCTTTTCAAATTTTTTTAAATTTGGAACGTATTGTAAAATGCGCGGGCTGCTTAAAGACAAAATATAGATTTTCAGCTAAATATAGAAAAAGAACCCCGAGGGTAAATTTTCCCTAAATCATAAGCTTTCCCTTTTTAAAAAACTTTTCTCTGCAAGACAACCCCATAAAGAAGCTAACCCCATTAAACTTGTTCTTAATTTAGTATTAATTAATTAGTTAAAAAAATACCTTTTTACTTTAAAAAAGTATGCCGGCTGAAGTACCCGCTCTTTGCACGAGTTCATTTATAAAAAAAAATAAAACTTTTATTTTTATATAATCGCTGAATTGTAAGGAAAGTAAAGCCAAGTGCACGACAATGTTTACAAAAAAGTAAAATGATTTTTTTAAAAGATTGCTCCCAAAATTTTAATAAGTTTTTAAAGGAACTGTAATTTTAAGCCTCACGGAATTAGCATTTAGAATTGATGTTGAATAATGGGAAAAGTAACATAAAAAATTTCCCATGAAAAAATAATTGCATTTTTTTTAAAATTTAAAAAAAGAAAAAAAACTTCAAATGTTTTTAAACCCCGGGAAAAGGCGCTCACCCGATACTAATGGTCGATCAGGGTTATTGAGTCACCCCAATCCCCATAATTATTTTAAGGGACAAAAATGAAAATCGTAATTCCGGGAAATTTTAAAATTTAAAAGAAAATATACTTCCTGTTTTTAAAGACTTTTCAATTTTTCTTTGCTAATTTTGGGAAAAAAACCAAAAACTGAACTAAAATGTTTCATATGTGCGTGACTTTTTAAAAAGGGTTTCAAATCACAGACACTTTTTCCTTTTTCTTTTTCAGGTCCTTTTTTTCGGCAAAACTGTTAATTTTTTGCTTTGTTTTTTTACAAAACCTTTGTTTCCCAAAAAATACTTTTTTGAACTTTTGGTTGCTTTGAAAGGTTTTTTCGCAAAGTTTGTTTTCCGGTACCTTTTTTGGGTTATTTTAGGATGGGGTTCCCTTTTTTTTCGTTTAAAAAATTTTCTTTCGTTTCATGTTCATGTTTTTCTTTATTTTATGCATTATTTCAGCGGGGTCATCACTTTTTATCAGTTTTAACATCTTTCAATAGAGATCAAAGATGCCCATTTCTTTTTTTATATATATATTCTGATCATTTACCAAATATTTACCTGCTCATTTACCAAACCACAATAAGTCGTACAACAAGGCAATCAAAGTCACTAAGTTATTCACAAGGGGGGGGGGGATGTAGCATGAACACAAAAAATATTTTGGAAAAAGTGATCGCACCGGGAACTCTGTCAAAACAAGTACCTTAAGATTGTAAAAAAACGTTTGTCACTCCCAAAAAAGAGGGAGATATGTGACAAATATATTTTATAGTTCACGTTAAGACTGTCAAACATGAGGATAGTGTCAGGGCCATTGGTAACAATTAAACAGTTTTGCCAGAATTACTGATTTCGTGCACTCTGTGCTCGGCGTGACCGCTCCGGGATTAAAAGTGTATTTAATACAATATGAATGCTCTACAAAATTGTGTAAAACGTTTTTCATTATGCTTTATATGTTTGGGAATACTCATAAAAATAAATCTTGGCCAAGTAATCCTTCAAAGTGCTCTCAGTGCTTTTCCAAAAATCATAAAAAATATTTTCAGGAAAAAGAGCAGCAGAAATAGTTTATTAACTTCCCTAAATGAAAAAACAAATACATAAGAGCAGTGACGTAACTAACCGTACAAGTATGTTCGAAGGTCAAACCGCAGCAAATACATTCTGCTGCCTACAGCTAGTGTTCAATATTTCATTAATATAACAGTGATGAATTTTTATCTCCCAAAATTTTTTGATTATGGGGCTGGGTTTTTTTTTTCTATGAAAGAGTAGTATTTTAAATTTGAAAAGACAACGTAATAAAAAAATCTCTCATCATGGGATTACAGCAAATTAAATAAAATGTTTTTTATTTGGTTATGATAGATAGCTAAGATAGCTAATGAGGTTTTGAAGTAGAAGCTTTTATTTTTTATTACGTAATATCGCAGATGATATATATAAATTATATCAGTGTAAATGTGTATTTTTTTTATTACGTCAGAAAATATTTTGTTTTACTTCATTCCAGTAAATAATTTTTTTTTAATCTTTTATTTTCGATATGCTCGCGCCCCCTCGTAGGTTTATCGCGCCCCGGGGCGAGCCCCACAGTTTGAGAAACACTGTTATAAACGTTTTTAATGATATAATTAACTTATTCCCTTCACAGATGTCCAAATCAGGAGTCTAATTTTTTGTTAATTGAATTAAATCTTCCTAAAATTTCTTCCCAAAATATATTTAAAATGACAGTTTCGAGTTTTGTTAATTTATTAAATAAATTTGCTGCCTCTTTTCGGAAAATCAATTTTCTCATTTTCATTAACACTAAATGTGTCTTAAGAAAATTCGTGATTTTACCATTATTATCTTTTAAGGCTTAAACAGCATCGTAGTGATAAGACCATCTGGTCTGACTGTTTCGGCAATATTTGAGTGAACTGTAAACTGGTTAGATAAAAAATCAGTTTTTCGCAACGCTAAGCCTACTTTATTCGTGCACCCGCTTTTATCGGGGTAAAGCTCGACTATGATTACTTTTACAAATTTAATTACAGATGGCGTATAGTGAAAGAAGCATTTCTCATTTCTATATTCCTTATTTGTGGTGCTCGAAACATATCGTCTTAGTGTGTTTACATCTTGTGTTCTATCTCACGGGCAGACTCTTAAAACTATTCTAAGGGGTTGTCATATTCAATTCGGGAGAATTAAGAGTATCCCCCCAGTGACTGAGGGTGACAACCCAAGGGAACAACATTAGTTTAAAATTTTATAAACATTATTACTATTATTATTTTGAGAATCTGCATTGGAGGAGACACATTAACAATTTTGAATATGAGAAATATGAGATATATACACAAAAATAAAACATAAATTAAATGTATACAAATATAATACCAAAAAAAAAAAATGCCAACTGAAAGTTTTTCTAGAAGGAGAAAAAAAATGTGACATAAATGGCTAGTTTTTTTGGGAAAATGTACATGTCTTCCTGATTTTGTAGTAAGGATTGGTTTGTCATTAAGAGATAATTTATCATCTTTTATGCTTTTGTTCACTGTAGGTAGAGATTCACACAGTTTCTGAGAGATGTGCGGGTTTGTGATGCGATATAAAGAAACTAGTTTTTCGACCATTAACGTCAATGGTGATGGTTTTGTCTGTTCTGGACAGAACTTTATGTGGTCCAGTATACGGTTGACGTTAAGGGGGTTGTACACGATCGATTCTTAAAAAGATATGAGATGATGATTGTAGTGAAGGATGAATGTAGAATCGATCAGTACAGTGAGCGGATGTTGCCACAGGATTCAGTTGTTGCATTCTGTTACGAAGGTTAGAGATAAAATTATTGTCACAAAAAGGAATGTTTGACAAGTCAATCATGTCACTCGGAAGACGTAGGTTTGTGCCTTAAACAATTTCAGCACAAGAAGATTGAAGATCTTTTTTAACTGCTGTTCGTATGCCGAGAAGAATGATGGGGACTATTTCAGACCATGTGTCATTTTCATGGGCTTTAATGGCCGATTTTAAATGCCGATGGAAACGTTCCACAATTCCATTTGAAATATAATGATATGTTGTAGTTTTGATTTTTTCAGTTCCCAGCACGCGAGTAAATTCAGCGTACATTGATGAACGCATCTGGGTTCCTTAATCCGAGGTGATTACAGATGGGCAACCAAAACGAGAGATCCACGTGTCGAAAATTGCGTGGCAAATTATTTTCGCTTGCATGTCTACAATAGGGATTGCTTCTGGCCATCTGTGGAGAAGCGGTCGGTTATCTAAGTAGATAATGATGGCCTTCAGATGGTGGCAAGGGATCGACAATATCTATGTAAATGTGTGATTGAATCTGGCATCAGGAAGAAAGAATGTTCCTAGAGGTGTTTTAGTGTGCCTTAGGATTTACAGTTACATCTAACCTTGGTTCACTTATTAAACAACAATTGGCTTGTTTTTGTGACTGAGGAAGGGTACCTGTGACTAAATAGCCAAATTTTGTAAAATTACGTTTCCATCCTGCAAATAATGTTGTTCTGGGTTTAAAATTTCAAAAAATAGTTCACTTCCTATCAATATACTATCTATTTGACCGGGCATATGGAAATTAGAATCTGCCAGCTCAATTGAAGCTGGAATATTTAAATCCGATATATTTAATTTCGATACAGGAATCGCATCGGTAATTTTAGGTAAAAGTGAAAATTGTACATTGCGTGCAAAAGTATAATCCCGATTTGAAACTTCAATATTTGCTGAATACTTCGCGGATTGCGTAATTCCGTTAATGCCTGTTATAGATTGGTTTGCAGACCTAAATTTAAATCCCAACTTTCTTGCTATGTCTTCTCTCATAACGCATATCGTAGACGCATTATCTAATAATCCTCTCATCTTAATTCTATATCCATCAGCACTTATAACGAAAATCATGAATGTATTTAATAAAACACATTTATTTCCATAAGTCAAAACAGAAACTTCTGGCTGACCTTCAAATCGAGTAGGATTCGAATTGGTCTCTATCCCTCTTTCCCCTTCAGTGTGATTTTTAACTGTAGAGCAAAGTTCATTAGAATCGTGAAGCAATGAATTATGCAATCCTTTACAACAACTAACTGTACATTTATTTAGACATGCAGGCACCAGAATGAAGTCTGAGGCAATTTATACAAAGTTTGTTATTGCTAACAAATTTCTTTCTGCACTCCACAGACATATTTTGAAATGCAATACATTTATAAAGGATGAGAATTTCGACACAGAACACAAGGTTTAACATTTATTTTTTCCTATTAATTAGCAGAGATTTGGCTTTAGTTGACATTGTAGTATTTTAGTGATAGGAATGCCAGTAATATTTTCTAACACGGCACTTTTCTTTTCTAAAAATTTCATAATGGAATCAAATGTTGGAACTCTCTCTTCTGTACTGTTTTCAACGAAAGTTCGAATTGTTTTCTAGATTGTCAATTTTTTGAAGAAAAATATTTATTAAAATTATATCTGATAGATCATTCTGCTCATATTTCAAAACTTTTAAGTGCTCTAATGTTTTTATTGATACAATCCATTAAAGCGCGCAGTTCTTTGGCTGATTCGCTATAAATTTTTTCGTAATTAATTATCTCAAGGACATGAGTGTCTATCAAATGACGTTTGTTTTCGTAACGATCTTCCAATGCAGGGGTACTCAACCTTTTTTCTCGCCGGGCCGCATATTAATGGTAGGTATTTCACACAGGCAGCATACACACGACAGTTATTTCATGCGGGCCGCAACATGCGGATAATGGAAAAAACCGCTATAAGACCAAAGCAATATTGACAAACAAAATTGATAAAAATTAAAAAAACTCTTTTTTGGCTTTTTAATGCTATATTAATTTTTTATCATACACCAAACTAAAATATTTTTTTTTATTTTTTTTTGATTAAAAGGGAAAATTTTTTATTTTCTTTCATCTAGCCCAAACCTTTTGCTTTCATTTACTATTAAAAACAAATTGATACAAAATTTATATATTTGATTGCTTGATTGAAAATTTACTGTTAAATTCTTGTACTTTTTTTCAAAAAATTTTTTCAGTCTGGGCCATGACTGGGTCCTAAAAAAGGCCGGGGGGCCCGATTTAAAACATCGCTGTTCTAATGTTTTAAAAGGGGGAATCAGAAACTACCCAGGCGACCCCAAACTTTTTCTTTTTTTAGTTGTTCGAAGGTAGTATAGTTTTTGCAAATGTTCAATTGCTCATTTTACTTATTAAATTAATAAAATTTTTTTAAAAAAAATTCTGCTATTACACAAAAAAATTTTGTTGGAATTTGAAAAAAGGGGAAACTATGTTTCCCATTGTCTTTAAATTAATGTTTACTTTTTTCAGTATTTTTTTAAAAAATACATTTGTGGGGGTTGTGGAGTGCGCCCTCGCTAGATAAACTGGGAGGGGGATGAACCAACAGAGCACCAAAGGAAAATGAAAGGCAGGGCGGTGAAGCGAAGTAACGTTTAAAAAAAGGGGAGTTCTCATTAATTTTCGTCGAGAGAAGGTTAACTTAAACATCTCCTCAGACGGTTAAACCGGGGGCATAAGTAAGAAATCAAGTTTTAAAATTTTAAAATTTTGTAAATATTTTTTTGATGTGTACTATTTTAAATACTTTTAAATTTTTCCATTTTTAAAGGGGATTTAAATTTAATGGCTGAATTAAGTATTATTATTTCCTTAACACGTACACACCTAAAGTGGTGACCCTGGACTTTGGAATTTGCAACGTAGTAATTGATTTCCATCCATCTACTGACTTGGCGAAAATGATTTTATTTTTAAAGTAAACGAACTATTGTGGTGCTAGTTTTATATTTTACGATCATTATTTGTATATTATTTCTGCTAATCATGTCGGAGGAAGAGAGCTCTCCCTGCCACCAGCATTGCACGTATTTCAGTATAAGTACCGCCGTTTTGGCGGGCGAATCCCGAGATCTGGTTCAGCCAAATGGAGAGCCAGTTTGTTTTCACAGGAATCACGACGGAGATCACTAAATTTCACCATGTGGTTTCGGCGTTACAGCCAGAAGAGTTGGGAATAGTTGGAGATATAATTTTAAACCCTCCAGCAGTAAAGCCGTATGCCGCTCTCCGAACAAGACTCGGCTCACAATATGCTGAAACAGAAGAACAGCGCTTACGTGGACTGATTTCAGGAATGCAGCTCGGTGATCGTAAGCCTTCGCGTCTGTTGTTGGAGATGAGGAACAAGGCGGGTAGTAGAATATCTGAGGAATTGCTGAAGTCCCTATTTATACAGCATTTGCCGACTCACGTGCAGCAGATTTTGGCCATTTCAAGCGACCAACTGGCTGAAATGGCGGATGGAATCATGGCAGTTGCAGGCTCTACTTCTTCGATTCATGTGATCGACGCCGAGAACCAAGACCTGAAAACCATGCTGATGGAGATTTCGTCACGCCTGTCTCGCTTGGAGACCGAGAACGATCAAGCTCACGTGGGGTAGCAGGATGTTTCCATGGCCGATCACCCAGCAGGGATCTGGTACCACAGGCGTTTCAAGGAACGTTCTACAAAGTGCAAAAAACCATGTTCCTTCCAGACGGGAAACTAGAGCAGCCGTCAGTCGACCATTGTGCCGTCATCGAGTGGCGGCACAATGGTGTGATCAACCGGCTATATCTCTCGGATAGGATTTCCCAGTCAAAATATGATTGATACTGGGGCTGACGTCTCGGTAATACCTCTGACCACGGCATCAAAGCACCTTCCACCTGTTTCTCTCGAACTTTTCACAGCAAATGGGACCGTCATCTCGACCTACGGTCAGAAACTTGTAACCCTTGATCCCCGGACTTCGCGGGGTGTTTAAAGGGCCCTTTCATTTTTTCCCGCAGTCTAGCTACCAATAATAGGGGCAGTTTTCCTCCCGCCACTATCGGTTGCTTGTTGACATTCGTCAGGGTTTGCCCGGGGGGACTCGTTGACAAATTTCCCCGACGCGGGGCCCGGTGAAACAAGGGAATCCTTCCGGAATAAGACACCCAAATGGCGCCCCAAAAATTTCATGGGTTTTTGCTCGTTGGGGGTTCCCCTTCTCTTGTTGAAGCTGAGGCACGGGTGAAACACACAATATTAACCAAAAAGGGACCTACTTTTTTCCCCAACCCCGACGACTACCCCCGGGACAAGCAAAAGGCAGCAAAGCAGGGTTTCAGTTTCTTGGGACACCGGAATTTGTAGACCCTAAAGGGCAGCTTTTTTGGGGCATTTCCACTGCATTGGTTCCTAAAAGTAATGGAGACTGGCGTCCTTGTGGAGTTTTCCCAAGAAAACTCAAAAAAAGGCAAAAATTTCCCTGATCGGTACCCGGTGCCTCACATTCAGGATTTTGTTTACAGGTTCTAGACAAAAAATTTTTTCAACGCTATAGATTTGGTAAAGGCATATCACTAGATTCCGGTGGGGGAAGGGACTTTCCCAAAAAAACTGCTGCGACAACGCCTTTTGGACTGTTCGAGTTTTTTTTATATGCCTTTCGGATTTTTCAAAAGCTGCTGCCATTTTTCATCCATCCCGGTTTTGAAGGGGGGGATGGGCTTTTTTGTGCCAATTTTTGATGGTGTGCTAGTCGCATCTGAGGATGAAGGTCAACACTTAAGCCATCTCAAAACCCAAATATTCCCAAAGTTTCCGGGGTACGGCGTGGTGCTAAAAAAGCCTCTAAATGTGTACTCGGGAAACTACAGTTTTAAAAATTTTTGGGGCCTGGGGACTTCAGAATCATAAACACCATTACCAAAAAGGTCGTGGCCCATTCGAAATTTCCCAAACCAGAAGACCGTGGGGAAGGGGGCTTCCCTCTTTTCCTGGAATTTGCAATTTCTACAGGCGTTTTTCCCACACGCTGCTAGAATACAAAAAAGTTTTTACAACTTTTAAAAGGGGCCATAAGAATGACCGGACACCTATTTTTTTGGTCTGAGGAATCTGCTGCTGCATTTGGGAAATGCAAAAGATCTTTGCAGAGGCCCGGTTTTTTCCCCCCTCAGCAGATGCATCACTTGCCATTGTGGTGGACGCTGGACACAGCAGTAGGTGCTGCACTCCACCAAAAAGACTTCTAAAGGGTGGCCCAAACCCCTCGCCTTCTTCTCGAAGGGTCTCTCTGCGGAGGTCAGTGCGTACGATAGAAACTGCTGGCGGGTTTTCATGGGCCCTTAAAAAACTTTTTGGCACATGGTGGAGGGACGGGTTTTCCCCTTTTTTTCTGACCCAAAACCTCTGGGGTTTTGCATTTTTAAACGGGAAAGGAAAACAAAAAGCACTCCGCGACAGCTCCGACCTTTGGGCCCAATTTGGGGAGTTCACGACGGACATTCGGTACTTGAAAAGGGTCTGAGGGGAAAGTGGTGGCCGACGCCTTATCGCGTATTACATCTCAACCATCAAGCACCCTCTGTAGTCGACTTCAACAAGATGGCTGAGAGCAACAGAAAGATTCCCAATTGCGGGGTATTTTTTGGGGTTTGGGTTTTTGTCCCCAAAACCCCCCTTAGTGCTGCAGCCTTTACCGGTGGGACAGCCTCCAATCACACTCCATTGTGACGTGTTAACGGATCACATTCGTCCAATTGTGCCAGAGATTTTCAGACGGGAAATTTTCAACAATTTGCACTCACTCTCGCACCCAGGAGTAAGGGCGTCCCTGAAAATGGTAGCTGAGCAATACGTGTGGCCGGCAATGAGACAGGATGTTGTCTTATGGACTCGTACATGCTTACAGTGCCAACGTTCAAAGGTAGCTCGGCATACAAGAAGTGAAATTGGAAAGTTCGAGCTACCTAGCTCTCGTTTTGAGCATGTACATATCGACCTTGTGGGCCCCCTGCCTCCATCAGAGGGTTTTCGTTTCTGCTTACCTGTGTGGACCGGTTCTCCAAGTGGCCGGAGGCGTTTCCAATGGTGGAGACTTCTGCAGAGGCCGGGGCCAAGGCTTTCTACACTGGTTGGATCTCCAGATTCAGTCCTCCTCTCAGATTAACGACTGACCAGGGAACGCAGTTCGAGGTATCTCTGTTTCATGCTCTATCGCAGTTATTAGGCACAGTGAGGCAACACACAACTTCATATCATCCAGCCGCAAACGGCCAAGTAGAGAGATTTCATAGACAGTTGAAAGCGGCTATAATGCACACGGAAACGCTCAGTGGACCATAGTATTGCCTACCATACTAATGGGATTCCGTGCCACGTGGAAAGAGGATCAACAGGCCACAACAGAGGAGATGATTTATGGAGCTCCTATCAGGCTTCCGGGCCAATTTCTATGCCCATCGAAATCAAGCGCAGATCCTGTTACTTCTGTAGGGAGTCAGGGTGTCAATGCAGCGTCTCTCACCCCCGACATCACGGTCAACATACAATCTTCGTGAGCAAGGATTTGGCCACATGCAACCATGTCTTTCTGCGTACAGACTACCTCAGAAAAGGTTTGCAACCTCCATACGAAGGTCCCTATAAAGTTATCGACCGTACAGAAAAGGTGTTCAGGATTTTGAGGCATGGAAAGGAGGTATCGGTGAGCATCGATAGACTGAAGCCTGCCTACATCCCCAAAGAGTCGGAGGACTTCCCAGTGGCAGTCAACCTGAAGGAAAAAGTGTCTCTTCAACCAGAGGAAATTCAAGAGTCGGAACAAGAAAAGCCGAGAGAAAGCTCTAGTAGACAGGAAACCACAACCCATTCTGGCCGCAGAGTACGGTTTAACTCCAAGTTTAGCTAAAAGATTCGCTATCGCTGGTGGGGGCTACCTGTGGCGGTTGTGGAGTGCTGCCGTCGCTAGATGACATTGGTAGGGGAGATGAACCAACAGAGCACCAAAGGAAGAAGTGAAGAGAGACTGAGGCGCGTGAAGCGAAGTAAGCGTTTAAAAAGAGGAGCCGGCAGTTCGTCATTAATTTTCGTCGAGAGAGGTGCAACTGTAAACATCTGCGCTATCCAGACGGTTAGCGCGAGCATGCAGTAATGAAATCAAGTTTTAAATTTAAACTTTTGTAAATATTTTTAGACGTGTACTATTTGTAAATACTTTTAAATGTATTCCATTTTTAAATGGTAATTAAATTGAAGTGGCTGAATTAAATATTATTATTTCCTTCACACCTACACACCTAAACATTTTCACAATAATCCTCCGCTACTTTATCTAGATTGATCTGTAATTGCTCAATTTTTTGGAGTTTTACTTCGATTTCAGTGACACTAGTATCCTTTGACACTGTCTTCTCCGAGGTAAAGGTCTCTAACCTAGTTAAAGTTCCTTTGATTGAATCTTTTAAACGATTCAATTTCTCTTCAGTAGCTACGTTGGAGGCATTTTTACTTTCCGATTTCTTACCCATTTTCTCTGGCTCGATGGACTAATGTTTCGTCAATATCTGAGAGGACTGTAAACTGGTTAGATAAAAAATCAGTCTTTCGCAACGCTAAGCCTACTTTATTCGTGCACCCGCTTTTATCGGGGTATAGCTCGACTATAATTACTTTTACAAATTTAATTATAGATGGCGCTACAGTGCGCTGATGACGTAACACTGACTTAAAACTTTTTAAGGTAAATTTCAGTTTAATTTCACGACTTAGAAGCTCCCACCTATGGGTCGAAGCAGAAAAGAAAACGTTTGTTACACTAAACCAAAGAAGTTTACGATTTCAGTTGTAATCTTAACTAATTCTGCACCAACCAGATTAAGAGAATGTGCAGCACACGGCACATAATTAGCGAATTTATTTATTTCTTTTAGAAGAGCTTGCACACCATTATATCAACCAGACATGTTTGCAGCGTTGTCAAATGACTGTCCCCTACAATTATCCAATAGCAGTCCATTTGTTTCTAAAAATTCTTGTAGAGAATTAGATAAGTATAAGCCAGTGTGACTACTAATCTTAATTAATGAGACTCAACTTTCATACAATACCGTAGTACAATAGCAAATTGGTCATTGTGGGACAAATCTGGTGTTGAATCCATCCCAATTGAATGGCACTTTGTGTCATTAATGATTTGCTTGCCTATGATCTCAATTATTTACTCATATATTGTTCTTGATAAGTACGATATTATCAATTTTGGTCGTAATTCTCGCTGTTCAATAATGTTTACGAATGAATGGGTTGAACTCAGCTAGCAGAGTTCCAGGCCACCCATAAAATTACCATTATGAGGAGAACCAAAAACTTCCTCGATACCTCTAAATGCTAAACCTCTTACAGCCAAATACTTCACAACCTCAATAACACGTTTGAGGGCATTGCGTTAATATTCTGTGTCTTTTCTTAGTTGCTCCTGTAACGGTTTATCTGAAACAGACTTATTTTCTTTTCGTGTCAACCAAATTAACATTGAATTTTTATGTTCAATAGAATTCTCATGGTTTCTAAACATGTTACGTGTTTCCTATCAGAAAAGCCGGTTGTGTATTAAGAATATGTTTCAGAAAAAAGTTTGCTGGTCAAACAAAAAACACTACCAACACAACAAAATAACCTAACCGAGATCTTTCCAGCCTTTGGTCATTTTTAAGTTTTTTAATAAAATGATTATTCGAAAATGATCTCTTTTGTTCTATGTATTCTCTTACCGAAACAGTATATTGTTTGGATCTTTATTTTGAAAATAGGTCATTTCATATGTGAAAGGATATAATCAATAAAATTATTTAGGCCACGAGCCCACGTCACCGTATTTCTAAACTCAAACCCAACATTTTCTAAACACTTTTCGGTCGGGGCATTACTAATGTCCTCTGGCTGAACAATATCTTTTTCAGAAGGCTGCTGTCATCGACATCTTACATATTTTCATCATTAATATTTGCTTGTTGCGTTTCTTCGTTTTCTTTGGCTACGTTACTTTCCCTTTGGCTTGTTAATGTATCTACATATGTTATATTCTTGTTTGTTCCATTGTAAAAAAATTTGAAATTTTGGGACACACATTTAATTTTTACTTTTTCTCGATTTAACAGTAATTTTCGTTTTCCCACTCCACTTTTATATTTTCTGCCAGATATATGTAAATTGTTATCTAAGGACTTGATTTTCCCGAAAATAAATTTAGGTCGTAAAATTACTATAACACAACCGACTGTGCTTTAACTAAAAATATTCTATTAAATTTTTACAAAACAATACAGTACATTTCTGAGATAATTAAAAAAAAATACCTAGTTTATTAAAAATAAATCATTGTCTATACTCACTAAAACCTAAAACGCTGATTATTATTATTTATTTGCTTATCAGTTTCAAAGGGTTTTTATAAAAATAAACTTTAGAATTATTTGCCCCACTTTACATAAATGTTGTTTTTTTGTTGTCATCCATTATTTGCTGTTGCTACCTATACTTAAAAAAGCCGATTTGTTACGAAAATCAAGACCACTTTACTTTTATTCTTATTATTCGCGGGAAATCTCCATAACCTACGTTAAATGTTTGTAATTTTTTTCCATCCTAGAGAAATAATTAAGTTACTCATCACACATTTTAAGACAACATTCATATTTATGGGAAATCCTGATGTTTTCAATCTTTGAAAAATTGAAAATACAGAAAATACTTACAATAATTTAGAAATGTGTATTGGTACTTACTTTTCACTTGAATAAACAGACACCTAAGTATCTTTTAATTTCAGGTATTATGCACAAGTCACAGCACGACAAATCAGTATATTATTGTAACTTAGAATTAATATTACACATAATTAAATGACTACAGAAATAGTACCACTACGTTTGTATAAATGCTCGATGCTCGTTGGCGTCGCTCTATGATAGAGCCTCTGTCTATTAATTATTAATTTCCGCGTATTCGGCGTTAGGGCGGAAGAACAAAACCAAATTGCCCTTGCTCTCAAAAATGAAAATAAATTTGATATGGTATTTCGGTTTTTTTTATTTGTATATTTTTACTGGATTATTATTTAATATTATTGTAAGAATCTTTTACTGTTTGTTATTTTCAATGGGGAGCGGGGCCCCTGGGTTGCAGCCCATTTAGTCCATACGTAGATCCGGCCTTGTTCATAATGCATGCGAGGTACGGCGACGAAGTTAATCTCAGTTGCGACGGTTTATTGCCTCAAAGAACCAATCGAGTTGGGACCAAGACGAAGGATGCTGGGTGCAGACTTGCGACAATCAAATTACTGGGAGCGTGAACGAGGTTCGTCCAGGGGCTTTAAAGGGTCGGTTCGGAAAGTGACGAGGATCTTATTTCCTACTTCGGACACAGTCGAGAGGTTGCGAGGGCAGCCGCACCCGAAAGGATCAAGAGAAAGGACTACGCTGAACGTCTCTGGGATACGGAACCCGAAGCGTTCCTCCATCCCATATCGAAATTGTGGATGTGGCCTGATGTTGAAGGGCCTGGCTGAGATAAGAGTGTCCTGAATGGTTGTTGGATCGTGGCAGAGGCGTGGCTATTAGATCTATGTGGATCGTATCTTCGGTTTCGGCGGGAATGTCCTGAAGTGAGCTGAATGGGACTGCTGTGATTGGACCATGGCACTGAGAGAGTAGGCACTCGATTGGCATGACTGATACGTTGGAACTGTACAAATAGGAGGGGTCTAGTATACTAGCCTGTGTGGGATTCCAAGAAGGAATTTAAGATTAAGAGATTAAAAAACAGAAAAAATTAAAAAGAGAAATTTAGCAAATTACATGGTCACTCGCCACGCGGAGAGTGACTAAATTAATTGTCAAGAGAAAGGAACCGAGATGACCTCTTAAAAGAGGGAGCAACGGAATCTGCGAGACAGATGCCCCCGGGAGACGATTATCTGAAAATCTACAAACATTGATTCAGACTTGATCTATTCTCCAGCGAAATACTGAGTGAAGATTAGAATTAATAGTGAACTTAATTTTTTAAAAAAATTAATTTGAAATAGAATGCCTTTTTGTGCCAAAAACTGTGAGATCCCTCTCGCTACCAAGAAATGAAGTAATTTTGAGTATTCACTACGCTACAATAGGCAGAAACATGGCTGATGTTTTAAGAAGATGTGACCACATATATGGTAATTCGCCTATTTGCTGAACCATTTCTCAAGCTTGACGTTCGCACAGCTTCTTTTTGTGTTACGCTCGTTCGGCCACTTTTAAACATTTTAATTCGCAAAAAACGATTTCAAGAGATAAAGCATTTTTCCCGTATAAAGACAAATGTCTGATCACAAAAACCTGATTACTCCTCGTTGTTCTTTGGTAAAATCTGATAGCGCAGCTGACGTTTATGCCATTACAGCTAGATGAAAACTGATGCCCCAACTCAACGCATGCGGCGGAAGCCTCCTATCTTTGCTTCATAAAGTTGCAGAACAAAAAGTTAAGTAATTTTTGAAACCTTCATACATTATTTGAATAAAATATTGGATAATTTTATAGAATATTCTGAATAATAGGTTCATAAATGGGGTCAAAATAATTTGAAATAAAACATGCTTTCCATTTATAAATAGTAAAACAATTGAATAAAATTGGCTATTGCACAAACAATATCATAAAATTAGATTTTAATTTTTTCCCCTATTCTCCTCACATTCCAAACTTCACATTTGGAATACAGTTATGGTAAGTTAGATAAATTAACGATGGTAAGTTAAGTTTTTTTATTTGGTCTATCCTAACAGTTTTTAGCCAGAAAAGCAAAGTATGTTTCTGTGAATTAAACCTAAATACTTCCTTGCTCCTCCCATAAATAGAGGTAATAAAAAAGAAGGATAAGGCTAATTTATACATACACTTTAGTGCAAATGAATTAGGGATACCTACCTAGTAATGAGTTGGGCCTCCTCTGGCCTTGATAATGGCTGCCACACGACAAGGCATAGGTTCAAGTTTCTGGAAATGTTCCAAAAAAATGACCTCCCCAATATATAAAATGTCCTATTGGAAAAGTTGTTTGGTGCTGGTGGGGCCTTTTACACCTTGGCAAAAAAAAGGCTCAATGGGTTTTTTGGGCCCGGGCCGGGGAAAATTTAATGACAGAAAAGTGAAGAATTTCACCCAACCTCCAGTAGCCAACTGGTTTGGGGGGTAAGGGTTTTTGCTGGAAAATTCATTCCCTGGATAACAGAACCAATGGAGATGATCACACTTCTTTTACCAAATTTATTGAGGGAGGATGGCATGCCCCCAAATCCCCTATCAGAAAAGCACCCCGACCATGATTGGCCACCATGCCCTACGTTCAACCGGGCAAAAATCTATGGTTTCATGAGCCTGATCCAATTCTCAGCCTCCCGCAATGTTAAGTGGTGGAAAAAAGACTCATCCTCCAAGCTTTTTTCCGGTCTCACCTCGTCCCGGCCTTTTGCCAGGCAAGATGTGCACTTGATGGCGAGAGCTCCCTTTTTTGGAATGAAAAAGGGAATCCGGATGGTATTTAAAATTGGCTTTTCCTTACTAAAATATCCGGGTTTACCATGATGTAAAAGGTTAATTGTCCGTTTTTGCCCATTGTTTTTGCCCCATCATAGATATTCTTGGTAAAACTCTTGACAGTGTTGACCTTGAAAACCCTAGTTTTGGGGCTTTTTAAATTGAATGGCTCATGTATGGTACCTACATTTGCCCAATAAAGGATCAAAACCAGGCGTTTACCCATACTGGAATTCAATAACACTTCAGAAAACCACGTATTCTATACTCAGTTACCCAAAAAATCCTCACTTTCAATAATGGGGGTCAAAACCCTTTTACAGCCCCTTGTATCCTTAACAGTGGCCCTTCCTTTTATATTTTAAAAAAAACTCTTAAAAAAAGGGTTTCTACATGCATAAGTAATAGTCTATAATTTAAATGCAATTTTTAAAGTAAAAGCATAATATTGACAAACAATTCAATGAATACACTTAGTTTTTGTTAAGTTCAAAGAGTTTCAGAGATGTTTTTATTTTGGTCAGACTTTAATACAGTAATTTACAAATAAATTTATAAAAATATAAATAATGGCTTCACAAAAAAGAAAGCTCTTCATCAAAAACGTCTCTGATTCTTTAATATAGCAAATCAGTTGGAACTGTTTACAGTCTAGTAATCACAGTTGTATATGGTAAGTAAGAAGGCCACTCTTACACAAAAGAAACCTCCTGTACTTTTTACTCCCTAAAAACAGATCAAATATATATATACAAGTATATACAAACAAAAATAAAACTAAAATAAAGCTTTATAAATATTACTAATGTTCACTCAAAAAGAGAAAGGTTTTTTAGATAAAAGGTACAAAAATAACCTTAATATATGACAAGTAAAATAAATGCTGTTAGGCTTAATTTCTAGGAATTTATACATAACTGTATTGATCACATATATAATCATATTTTTAACAAAACATACATAAAAATGATAGTTTGTTTTATGTATTAATTCAAAATATGCAGGGCTAAAAATAAAATTGGAACAAATTTTTTTTAAAGTAAGCTTTCTAAAAAAAATAGAACATTTATATATTTAATATGTATTTCCTTAGCATTAAAAAACACTTATTTTATCACATGAACTGTGCCTGGCAAACTGATAAAAAATCTAGTTTTTCCTAAAATTTTAAGCATTATGTTGCCAATGTTTAAGCAATTAAATGTTTTTATCATGCATTAGCTGGACCTTTTTTCCCCCTACATTTCTCTCTTCTATTTCACTTATTTATGTAATTTGTAATTTTGTTAAAATCCAAAATTTAAAAAAATCAATATTATAAAAAAATTATCACATACACCCATTTCTTGATTTACACAGTAAATATATGTTAAAAAACTATGCAAACTGAAAGTAAGCAAAACAAAATAAAAGCTTACGAGACAAAGGGGGATTGGTTTCATAATTTTTAGACACTTAAATGCTCTTACCTTTTCAATTTACCTTTAAAAAAAACCCAATATTCAGCACAAAGAAAGAAAATTAAGTCTTCCTTACAAATAAAAAAAAATTAACAATATTCATACAAATAAAAAAAAAGAAACACACACACAAACATTGATAACTTTCATAACAACCACAACTTAAAAATAAACCTTTACTTTTCTTCAGAGCATAACAAGTAAGAATTCTCCTTTTTGCACTTATATATTAACCAATGATCATTAGAATTAAATAAAAAAAAAACAATGCTAAATGCTGAAATACCACAACCAATAATGAAAAAACTTTCTTATGCATGCTCAAAAATAACCTATTTCATAAGGTCTTAATTCACTTTTAGTACTTTTTGTGTGAAATCATTTTCCTGCTTTGAAGAAAGAGAATGTAGTAATATATTTCCAAGATAATTCCATTAAAGAGTGTTAGTGAATGGGTACAAAGTTCATTAAAAAAAAAAGAAAAATCTGTAGCTTGATTAATGTAATAATCAGATATTTCTTAAATTTATTTATTTTTTGCTAAAATGATAATTAAGTAATAACAATTTAAGTAAGAAAATGAAATTTGCGATTAGTTATTATGTACATAAACTTTGGCATCAATTTTTCAAATAATATACTTATTGGTCAACAGACTTTTTCTACGGATATGCAGGTGAAATATCACTATCCAAATGACTAAAAGAGAAGTTATCAAAGGTACTACCACACTAATTGAAATGTTGGCTAATCATAGTTAATATAATTTTGGATGAAATGAAATTGGTGATCAATAATTGAAAAATATTCTTAATGATTTCTTTGTATAAATCAAGAGTATTTTTTGTTCTTTGACATTTTTCTATGTTCTCTCAGCATCAGAATCTTCGTTTAAAAAATAAATTTGCAATTCTTTGCTTAGTTAAAATCTTTCAGCAGTGATGTATTAATGTATAGTTAATTTTTTAAAATATAAATTAAGAAAAGTTTTTGTGTGTGTGGTTATGCGATACAAAAATCGAATGACTCAGAAGTGTGAAGTTTGGCACATTGAACTATCGGTCATGATAATGTACATATATATATTTAAAGATAAATTGAATGATTCTCTGACAGTTTTGTTAAACTTTGCAGCAAAGCTAAAACTTCGTTTTAACCTCTCTAGATCAATAATCTCCCTTTTTTACTACAAACAAGCACCTGTATAAATACCAGTCTAAACGAAGACTATACAATCAGGATGAGAAGCACCCAAGTTTTATTTTAGACCTTGAATTTACAAGCAAATCGAATATCTTGTTTTGAAAAGTAGGAAATGCTTCAACATCCTTAAATATATCACCAGTAGATATTAGGCAGCTGATGCAGTTACTCTTAAAACTACTTATTTGGTGCTCATTTGGCCAATATTCTCAAATTGATGCCTCTCTCTCAAATTTGTTGTAGTACCATTGTTTCCAACCTGATGAAATTGGAGCAAGTCCAACTGAGTGCAGCCCATATTACTGGGTTGAAGCACAGTTGCCCTTTTATCATTACTGGGTTGAAGCACAGTTGCCCTTTAGAAGTAGTTCTTTTTTAGGAAGATTTACAAACTTTTCAATATGGAAGATAAGCCAGACAGGTTAAATACTGTAACAAACTTTGTAGTTTTAATCAACACAACACAAATAATTCCTATGAATTTAAATAACTGGAGAAATAGATGAACAAAGAAAAACATTCCCCTAAGTCATGATGAGTTCCAGCATTTTTTTATTGATAATGTAAAGCCCTATTCATAATAAAGCAGCTTAAATCCTTTGAAGGGACTCTTTTAGGGTCCACTTCCACTTTAATCTAGGCTGTGGTAGCCTCGTGGTCAAGGTAATGGATTCGTGGTTGGCTTCTCTTGAGTTTGAGCTTTGTACCACTGAAGACCCGTCAAGCAGAGGGTGCTAATGCGTGTTAAATATGTAGAGCCATAAATGTCCTCTCATTGGTGCAGTGTGGAAGTTAGGAGAGGGTTTGCCAACTCAGGTGTCATCATCATCTCTTGACCATGTTTCAAAATTATGAGGTCCATTGCTAAAAGCCCTTGAGTAGCTGAATACTTCAATGTTAATATTCACTCACTCCACTTCAACCTAAGTTCTTCGTCATTAAGAAAAATTGCCCTTATCCAACTTAGGCAATATTCATTGGAGGTCATTGACAATATCTCCAATAATGAATTGAAGATTTATACTGACAACAATAAAAAATCTGA
Organism: Trichonephila inaurata madagascariensis; assembly: GCA_019973955.1. NCBI lineage: Eukaryota > Metazoa > Arthropoda > Arachnida > Araneae > Nephilidae > Trichonephila > Trichonephila inaurata. Next base: position 96,169 of record BMAV01022158.1, on the reverse strand, counting down.
CCACACAGGTAGTGGTATCTATACAGATACCCTCCAAGAAAAATTTACCCTTAAAAATAATCTGGACTTTTCTCAGTTTGTGTGCTGCAGATGTCTGAAGATGGAACTTAAGAATTCTTTAGTGTTAATGGTTTCCCATTTTCCTCTCTCTAGGAAAGTGGATTAAGGCATGCCTTCCAAAAAAAAGAAAAAAAGACACTTGATGAAATATGATCTTTATTGGACAAAGCTTAAATTATCATTCAGCCATTGGTTCCAAGTCACTCCTCATGCAGTGAGTTTTGATGTTGAAATTAAGAGATTTTGTGTGATAACTGTATTGGTTTCTTCTACTCCTTGACCCACGTAAGGTCAGAGGTTGACTTCCCCCACAATTTATGTATGGGGATTGTCTCCCTTTCGAAAATAATTTGATAATTCGTTGTAAGTTGATTCTGAAATAGGGTTCATCAAATATCTATAAATAGTTTTCTAAATTATTTAGAAATTTGTTTTTGACTAACTAATAAACTTTTACTTGAATTATGCCTATTAAGCATTTAAGAAGATTATAAAAATAATTTATATCTACTAAATAAATACATACATTTTTTAATAAGACACTAAATACCTTTCAACGTGTATTTATCATCTAGATGATAATCAGATTTTTGGGAATGATTTTAAAAACCCAAGTTTTTACGTCCATGTCCTATTTTGATTGAATAATGTTCCACCTAAAAAATACAATACTATTTTCACTGCATTTAAGTTAAAACAAAAGAATATACAAAAATACTAACATAAAAAACATCACCCGATAAATTTTTTTTTTATATCAAGTGTAAACATGTAAATTTTAGAATGTTTTGAAAAAGGGATTTTTTAACAACAAAAAAATTAATAATTCAAATTTTTTCCCCATTGCAGCTTTTAAATTTTTCCCCACTATTCTGGAAGCATACAAATTCTACCTCAAAAGAACAATTGGTCTTCATAGGCAATTCAAGAATCAACCAATTTTTAACATAAGAATGGAATTCTCAGACGTCCATGACCATTGACAAAAGCAAAATTAAAAAAAAATTTTTTTTAAAAATGTGGCGGGAAATGGGATACCTTTTTTATTTTAATTTTTTTTTGGTACCAAAATATAGTCTAGTTTTCCAGCGAAAATTTTTGTTGCTTCTACTCACATTCCTGTCATTTTACCCATTACTGATGTACACAAATGCTAAACTTGTTAAAAGTTACCCTTTTGTGATGGTTTCTTTAGTTTTGAAACAAGGATACGTGAACTCATTCCTCCATATACAGAGCATGGGCTATAAACCATCTTCACAGTTGATAATGATACAGGGTGGGCACACGTTTTTTTCCCTTTTGGATTGTGTGTGTGTGTGTGAATCCACCTTCCCGGGTAAAATTTGGGATTTTTCCCCTTTCCCTTTTTATGACTTTTGGAGCGGGAGTTTTCACGGAAAAACCCCCCTTTTTCAGTTTAAAAGGCACAAATTTTTATTTTTTGGTCCTTCCATTGATTTGAGGCATAATGCATACTTACCAATTTTTGAAAACAATGAAGTGTAAAATAACACACTATCAACATTTCATGGAAGCTTTTAGAATAAAGACTAAACAACATAGTTGTATATAAATTTTAAATGTCAGATAATTTACAAACATTTTCAAAAAATTTCACAATAAAGATATCTTTATAAAATTTCTCAATAGCCCTACTTCTGTATCGACTTGATTTATAAAAACACATAAAAAAAGGCATGTGTATAGCTATTATAAATTTAAAGGTATGTATATAGTTATACACAAGAACACAAATAAAACAATAAAGATGTTTAAAAAATCTAGAAAAACTCAACTTTTCGATTATTAAAATATATATGTATAAATTATAACATGTACAGAAGTTAACAACCAAATTAGAAGGCCAAAAATTTACCCCCACCAAACCATATTATACATGAGTCTTAAAAAAATTTTTTAGATTTCTTTTGTTTAAGCTTTTAGACAATAGAATATAACTAAAACCCTCATCAACTTTTTTAAGATAAAAAGCAGATTTTTTTTTCTCTATAAAATGTAAAAATCCAAAACCTAACTGGTTATTTTTTTTTTTTGAAAAAAGGGAACAACCATTTTAAATACAGTAGCATTCGTTTAAAAAAACTAAATTTTAAAAGGGGGTCCCACATTTTTAAAAAAATTATCCATAAGTTGGTTATTATTTTCTTCAGTGGAATCACAAAAAAGCCATTCTGAATTAAATATTTTTCAGGATAGAAATAACCACAATGGGATATAATTTAGTTTGTGTCATTACTGCCATCAAATGCTTCAGGAAAAGAAAGGGTCTTGCTTTGAAATATATATTTTCCCAAATCAATTAGCTCACTTCCCGTACATTTTCAGTCTTTTTATATCTTTTATTGAATATAGACTAAAAAAAAAAAATTAACCAGCTCTTATAACATAAGATTGAACGTCATCCTTAAAACAAAAAATAAAATAAAAATCCAGTTTCCAGCTATTGCTATTTGATTTCTTATTTGCAATGCATTTTGCATGACAGAGGGTATCATATCAGTTGTAATGAGTAATGCATATGCAAGTTTGGAAATTCCCAAAAAAGTATTTTTTCTCTTCTGAAATAAAAATTTTCAATAAAATGCTTTTTTTTTATAAATTTTTTTCAAATTTGTAAACTTGGGTTGGAAAACATGGTAAACAAAACAAATTGTTTCCCTGTAATTTTAAAAATAAACATACAATGTTGAATTTTAGAAAAAAAAAAATAGAAGGGAAAAAAAAAAAATGCTTTCCTTAATGAAACCATGACTAAAAAACAGTTACAAGCCATGACAAAAATACAATATGCAGGAGGAAGAACCACAACATCATTTATTTTTTTAAGGAGATTTATTTTTGAGAGGCTTCGAGTTCTATCATTTTCATCTTCATCTTATTTTCTAATTGTTGTGAATATGAATTGATAAGTAAGAATTGTGAGAGAATATTGTCAAAAGATGATAGAAATTTTCTGGAAATTCAAACAAATATTTTAAGTGTAAAAGCATATATTGTACCTACAAAGTATAAAAGTGTGCAAGGATGATATTGAAATTCCTTTTTGTGCCATTTTCAAAGATTCTGTAAATTCTTTTTATATCTGACACGAGTCTTCATTCAATGCCATCAATTAAGCCTCTTGAATCATTCTTGCCTTTCCTTCACATTTCTTATCCTCCAGGGCAAAATAAACACTTTTAAATTGTTTAAACCAGTACTCACGAAATGAAATCAAAAGAGCATGGTCCTTATTAACCACTTAACTACCATGAATGTATATATAGGCCTCAGTCAGTGTGTAAACTGCCTTGGCCTTTCTGAAGAATGATTCTTTGCATTGCACAGCTATCAGTAAATAAAATGACCTTGTCAATGTTTGTGAAGAATTTACTTATTTATGCCTTTTATTTTCTTCTTTCTTTTCACCACAAAACTATGTGCACTTGTGTGAAAAACAGTGACACTGGGAAGCAAATTGTGTAACTTTTCTTCAGCAGCTAACTACATATGGCAATTGATGAGTTTCATCTGCACTGGAAATAGAATCAAATGGAAACAAAAAAATAATGCTTCCTGTAAATTGTATTTCATTGGCCTATAGTTCACATATTTGCAGTTCAAAACAACTATGCTGTTTACACTTCGAGATGTACTGAAAATTAAAGAATACTGATGATCCTTTAACACAAAGGAGATTAGATTATGGTGTGATTTAATACTAATAATACACTTTCTAGTAAATCATAAGACTTATTTGTACACCCAGTAAAATTTAATTAAAAGATATTAATATTAATAAATGCACGCAAAAAAAGCATTGATAACGAAACTATTTTAAGAGTATATAAATATAATATGGACTAATACAGGCATTTCAAAATAAAGCTTGGTAAATTTGTGAATAAGATTTTAAAACCCACTAAACAATTCCTTTTTTAAAAATTTATTACTTGTAAATAAAAAAAATATATATCCACTTACTTTTAATTTTCTCAGAAGCTCATAAAAGGATAGTGAAATGTGATACATTAAAAACAGAAATTTAAAATTTTTTTGCAAATAGCATCTTTTGAAACATTTAATATAATTAACCATTACAAAGCATTCATTAAGTAAGCAATATTAATATGAATGTTGTAAAACTAGAATACTTTAAAAAATAATATAAAATAATTCAACTTAAAAACATAATAGTCAAAAAATTATCAAATACACAAGTAAATTTAATCCTCAGTCCAGTGAAATTTTTCAAAAAATGATTGTGCATTTGCAAACAATATAACAATTTTAAGATATTCCGTTGAAAAAACATGTACTTCCAAAAACTCTCACCTCGTCCTCTTCTTGCTCCTCTTGCTGCCATTTTCGATTCTCTCCTTTGTTGAGCTCTCTCACGAAGAACTTCAGGATTTTCACAAAAGTCTTTTGAACGATCTCTTGTAGGCCCAGAAGAATCTTGAGACTACATTAAAAAATTCATAGTTTACAAACACAGGTTTCAGAATGTGAATTGAGATCATATTCAGGATCATGCAAATAAATTTTGGGAGTAGTCATAAAAGTTAAACTTAAATAAAAAATATTCTGAATACATGTAATGATGGATGAGCTCTTTTTATCTCTCTTAATTATAATTTTTATACCTTTCAATCATTTAAGATTTCTAACAAATTTGAAATCAGAATGCTATAATGATTCTAAAGATCAACATGCATGTAATGTAATTGAGACTGAATATATATATATACAGTCGACTCTCGATAATTCGAACTTTCGATAATACGAACCTCTCGCTAATTCGAAGTATATGCTCAGCCCCTAGAAAAACTCTTGATATTTCGAACTAAAACCATACGTTTTGGTACTCTCAATATTTCGAAGTAAAATTTGTGGTTGGCCAGACTACAACGCGCGATAATTCGAACCTTCACTATTATGAAGTTAGATTCACTTCCTGTACCGGTTTTATTACTGAACTTATTTTCATGTTGATAGAATAACTACTTTGTTTATTATACTTCCGGTGTTTGCTAAGCAGAAAATTTTGATTTATTCCTAAGCCATGTGTTTTTTTTCTTTTTTCGTTGATACTCAAATGAAAAACTGCTTTCTTTTTTATTCACTGTGCAGTACTGAGTGATGCTGCCTTTTACAAGTATTGCACAATAATTTTGATTTGCATTGAGTATTTATTACTAATAATAAGTCACATTTAAACAGATGTTTTTTTTAAATAAAGCACTCAAACTACATCCAAGGTAATTCAGCAGAATCGTTTTATGGCAGAGAATTGAACGCGAGAAATAAAACCTTTATATTAAGATGTATGAGGCAAAGACAGGAGAGACAGGGATTTAACTTTATTCTATTTTATTTTTTAAAAAAGAGTGGTAATGTGCCACTAAGAATTGCTCCACGTGCATAGTTGTCGACTCCTGCTATTAAGTATACCCCGTAGCTGAGTGTGAACTGTGAACAGCCCTTGTGTTCATTTTAGATTCCAAATTTTAAATTAAAAATATTATTTTACTAAAGTTGTGGTGATTTACGTTTCCTACCTCTTAATTTCGATAAACCTTGGGCCACTACTTTACACCTCACCTCAGTGTCGACTTATCATGCGAAAGGAACGACATGCCTTCTTTTAAAAAGTACAAGTGCTTAACAATTTCTGAAAAGCAAAAGGTGATAGAATCAGTTGAAGAATGGTGAGAGGAAGGGCGATGTAGCCAAAACATTTGAAATCTCACTGAGCTCGCTCTTCACTATTCTGAAGAATAAAGAGAAAATCTTAAGTGCATCTTCAAGTAGACTGAGAAAACGCTTTAGTAAAGGTAATTTTCCATGTCTTGAATAGTGTTTAGATGAGACAGTGTCTAGGACAGAATATTCCGATGGGTGGCTCTTTATTGAAGGAAAAGGCTAAAGCATTCGCCAAAGAATTAGGAATCGAGTTTTCGGCTAGCGAGGGATGGCTTACAAATTTTAAGAAAAGGAATGGGAGAGTCTTCAAAAAAATGTGCGGGAAAAGCTCGTGTTGACATTAATGTTTGTTCTAAGTGGCAGAACTCGCTTTCGGATCTAATAAAGGAGTACGAGCCACGTAACATTTTCAACACGGATGAAACCGGACTCTTTTTCAAGTGTTTACAAGAAAAAACATTTACATTGAAAAAAGAAAAATGCCACTGAGGAAAACATAGCAAGGAGAGGTTAACTATTTTACTGGCTGTAAACATGGACGGCTCATGGACATTACTCCTTTCGTCATAGGAAAATCTGCAAAACCTCGGTGTTTCAAGGGCATAAACTCGTTCCCTACCAAATACCGTTCAAACAAGAAGGCATGGATGACCACCGAACTCTTTAATGAATGGTTAGTCTCACTGAACTCGGATATGAAAAGAGAGAAACGACATATTCTCTTATTTTTAGACAACTGTACTGTGCACAATAACGCACCACCTTTATCAAATGTGAAACTTCAATTTTTCCCTCCAAACTCAACCTCAAAACTTCAGCCACTCGACCAGGGCATCATACATAATTTTAAAACTTTTATCGGTGAAGTGATTAAATGCGTTTTGGATAACCTCGAAAATCAGCAGAATGTAACTATTTCTATTTTAACAGCTTTGATCATGATTGACAAGGCTTGGAGAGCTGTTTCTCCTTTGACAATTCACAGCTGTTTTAAAAAGTCAGGCTTCCCCTCGCCGAATCTGGTTGATGTGAACGATACTCACTGAATTTAATGTTGAACCATCCCTTTGGGAAGCTCTTCCAGAACAATATTTGACGTTTGACGACTATGTGTTGGTTGACACGAACATTGTTGTATGGGGAGCTCTATCTGACGCTGAAATTGTGGCTTTGGACCTCAATAATACAGAAAGTGATGAAGACGATTCGGAGGAGTTGACTCCAGTAACTCTGTTAGAAGCTAAAGAGTCACTAAACAAACTACGCAACTTTTTCCTTCAAAATCATGTTGATGCAGACATTTTACCGGCTTCATTTGTTCTTGAAAAATCTATTGACAAAGTTAGATTGAATGCCTTAAAACAAAAAAGATAACAGATTTTTTCACAAAAGGATTAATTATATATAGTATGTATATTCTTTTAATAGTTGTTTTCAAGACATAAGTGTATTCTTTTAATATAGGACTTTTAACTTCTGTTTTATTTTTATACTGTATAAAATGTACTTTAAAAAAAAAAGTACAATTGTTGCTTTATTACATAGTTTTAAATTTAAATGTGTTAGAAAAAATTTCTCTTCGTGTATTTTGAGAGTTTTTTCCTACCCTCTTGATAATTCGAAGTTTTTCATTGGTCCCTCCAACTTCGAATTATCGAGAGTCGACTGTATATATATAGAGAGAGAGAGACAGAGTATAATAATTATAAGTACTAAAGATACATACTTCTTCACTTTTTTTGTCTTCTGGGGCATCTATATCTGGTTCCCCTTCTGGTATAGGTTCTTTCAATCCAACCATTGCTGAATCATATGTATCATCATATTCATCTTCATATAAGTTTGTTTCTTCAACAAATGGTGTTTCTTCAGATCCAAGGGCTAATGTATATTTCTTAAGCAATTCAAATTCTTTATCATCCTTTAAAGTTTCATATTTAAGAGTTTTATTTCTAAAGATTGAAAGGATGAAATACAGATAAGAGTTCTTTTTTTATATAAATGTAACAATACAACTATAGTTAAGATACATATAGATATATTTGATGCACAAAATTAAATATATGAAGTATATGTTAGACATAAAGTATTCAATTTGTAACACATTTCTGGAAAATTTTTATTTGAAAATTAAAATTAAACATCATTTAATTGGCTTTTATAAGAGTATTATTATTAATTTTAGTAGTTACATTAAATTTGGCATAGATTTTTATAGAAAGCTGATTACATAAATAAGAAAATAAGTCATAATTTTTATATAATGTGAGAACTAGAATTTAAAAAAGAAAATCAAATGAATGAAGTCAAACATTATTTAAAATTCATTTTTAAAAATATATTGCTAAAGCTTTACAGATTAGTCATTCATTTAAATTACTGATTATTCTTACTTGTTTTAATATTTCTATAAAATAAACATGGGGAGGGATCTAAATATCTAATTAAACACAATTATAAATATTGACCAATCACGCAAAAAATAAACTGCATATAAAATGTAAAATTTTATTTTAAATCACATAATTATAATCAAATGATAAATGCAGAAACATTAAAATGTTAATTTATTTAGAACAAAGCAGAGTAGTAAAATTTTTGTTCGTTGACAGGTATGTTTCAAGACTCAAACATTTTTTAGAAGTTTCTAAATAGCAAAATGAATTTTTTTAAACATACTTTTCCAAAGTCAAATGTGAGTCTCTTAAAAGATATGCAACATATTTAGAAACTTTGAGCTAAATCTTAAAGTTTGAATCTTAAATATACTAGGTTTATTACTTTCACAAGATACAAAAACAAATAAAACAAACAAATATAGAAAATAAACATAGCTTTGTTCTTTCAATTTGTCCCAAGTCCCCAACTAAGCTATTTGAATCCAAAACTGAATATTCCCCCAAATTCTTTTTGGCACTGCTAATATGCAAATGATAACTTTTGGATGATGAATATTATGTACTGATACTCACTAAAGGTCACTAATTGCTTCAAATTCAATTACAATTTTTCTCTATTATCCACATTTTATTCCGAGAGTAAGCAGCTTCACAAAACAACACAACACAGAAATATTTTGATAATTTCTTTCTTTTTTAAATGAGTTTGTATCTATAATTAGAAACTTTCTCAAATAGTATAAACTCTTAATTTTGAAAATAATGCCCATGTATACTACAAATCTTTATTACAGTCCTATTAGTGTAAAAAAATTTAAAAAAATAAACTTGTCTTCCTCAGTCCAGATAATATTGGTTAGTGTTAAAAAATTACACAAAAAAGTTCCAAAAAAATATGAACTACAACTGAATATATACAGTACAATAATTTTTTAAGCTATAGGTGAAATAGCAAAGATTGTATTATTTCTAGAAATGTTTATAAATGAAAATGAAAAACTGTAAGTGTTAAATAATAGCATAGGTAGAAAAAAGTTATATTTTTTATTTCTCAATAAATCTTAAAATTAAAGCAAATAACTTTACTGAAAATGTGCATTCATATCAATATTTTAATCAAGCAATAAAAAAACCTTATTTGATGCATTATGAAGCTTAACTGAATTTAAAAATAACATAGTTCTGTCCAGCAAACCACATCTAAAAATTTACTGCAAAACCAGTCATATACAAGTATTCTCTATAAAGGTCAAGATATGACTTTAATCTGATGATGGGGTAACAAATAATTGCAGTACATCATTCCTTTCAATTAAAAGATTACAAAAAAACAAGTCTTATGTAAACATTTTTTTAAAAAAAAATTAACTTTACTTAAAAACTTAAAGAAAACTTTTTGAACAGTTATCCTTCCCCCAACTTATGAAAGGTTATGAAAAACATATGAATTCTTCCTTCCTTCCTCAGTGGCTCGACAGCCCTTGGCCTTCTCAAGAAGCCTTTACATATGAATCACAGCAAGAAATTCGGCATTTATTTTAGTACTGATATAGTAATTTCTAAAATGTGTATCAACATTTTACAACACATTTGAGCTAAAAGAGCTCAAATATTACAAAATTAAACTCAGTGGCACAAGAGCCCATACAGGGCCAAGGCCTATTGTGCCCGAGCAGATGTTCCGATCAGGTGGACAGTCTGAAGCAAAACCACCAGTGTTTAGTTCTTAAGAAAAAGCTTGGTATTCATTTATTGACCCACTGAAGGGATGAAAAGTTGAATCGACCTTGCCCAGTCAGGGGTTTGAGTCCCGGACCTGTGGAATGGAAGCACGCAAATCTAACTACAAATGTATTAAATTAAAGTAAAAATTTAAAAATTCTTTAGTTATTTACTTTTTAATATGTAAATTTAATCTTGAAGTTGCATATTAGACACCACAAGAGTAATAGGATTTCACGCCAACAACCTTAATAGCCCGAACAAAATTGAAAGATTATGTGAGAGATTTAAAGGTATGCTTAATGATGCCATTTAAATTATTAAGTGACCTCTTGTTGTTATCTCAGTAAAAATTAAATCAACTCAGAACAGATCTGTTTTTTTTAAATGGCTTTTCATGGTTCCATTTTAGCATTGTTTCCAAGAACCAATTTCACACATAAATGAAGAAATAACTGTACTTAGCATTTAGTAAATCATCCTCAATAGCATATTTCATAAGAAATTACCATGACAAAAATAAATTATATAAGTAACAGTACAATATAATAAGAAGTATTTTGGCATCTAAACAGATTTAAAGGCAAAGTGAAAGAAAATTAAGTTTATGATTAATTTTAATGGAAAAGCATTTCTAATCACTCAAAATTACCAGTATTCAATAAACAATATTAAAACATATCTTAAATCTGCTTCTTCACAAAAATACTAAGATAAATAAATTAACCTGGTGCCTTTTTCTCTTCAAACAGAATATCTTCCTTCATTAATTTTAAAGAATTTACTTTACTTAACAATTTTCACAATATTCTCTGACTTTTAAAATTAAAAATAAATTTATGAATATTTTGGTATTCAACATCCTTATCTAATACTGAAAAAAAACAAAAAACATACTTGATAAACCTCAGTATTTTTGAATGAAACTTATTTTTCTTTTTAACAAATCAAATTATAACAAAAATGCATAGAACTTTACTTTTTTCCAAAATGCACATTTTCAAGGTTTATGTCATCTCTTCGGAAAACATCAAATTCGTCATTGTCAAAAATACACTTTCTGTCATCCAAAATTGAATGTATGCTTGCATCCTTTTCAAGCTTAAATTCCCTTTAAAAAAAAAACAGGTATATGAATATATAGGAAAATAATTATTAAATACATAGCAAAACAGATATTTAATAACAAGTACCACGAGTGCAGGGGGCTGGAGAATATTTCCTTCCCCTCCAGATCCATGCCTAAATTGTGGAGGTGGAAAGAAGTGTATCGTAAAGAAGTCCAACCTGTCTCAGGATCTGGCAACATTCATTCCTTCCCTTCGGGAAGGACACGACAACAACAAGTATAATATAATATTATAGATTAATAAGGCAATGAACAATTACAGAATTTTAAAAATAAATTCAACCTTATACTTCTTTAAATTAAAATGGTAAAATTCCTTGTAGAAATGTTTACATTTCTAAATTTATTATTCAAGGAATATAAAATTAAATAACGTATAAACAAATTGAAAGCTTTTTTAAAATTACTTTTACAATTATACTTAAAAATAGAATGGGCAAATGGGAAAAAATGTACCACAAAAGACAAAATATTAAATCCAAAATATTCCCTAACAAAATTATTTTTGAAATAAATATTTACTCTAATAATTATTTATTCTTAAATCTAAAATGACCCCAATAGTTCCTACAATAAACAATTATTCATGACATACTGTTGTAAGATTAAAACCCACAAATTAAGTGGAAAATATTTAACTAAAAAAATAAAAATCAGTTAAATTATTAACTATAAGATATATTATAAATTAAAATAAAACATTAATCACACAAAAATATTTTCATCATATGAATTTATTAAACTTGTCTTTGGGAATAATACATAATGGATTCATTACATCAATTTATATGATTATGGATAGAGCATAGAACTTTGGACCGGAAGGGCTGAGTTCGATGCCCGATGCTGCCAAATACCCTCCGAGTACATGCTCGTTAAATCAGTGGGTCCAAAATTCTTGTGGGCTGAATCACAAGTGCAGGGGACTGGAGAATATTTCTTTCCCATTCAGTTCCATGCCAAAATTGTGGACGTGGAGATAGGTGGTGTCATCATCTATCGTCCCTTCGGGGAATTTTGCCGAGCTAATTCGTACTGTCACCTGTATGGTACTCAAGGCCTAGGCCAACGGCAGGCGTACTTCTAGCCCCTTGCCATGATGAATTTCGTGGGCCTCGTTCTGACTACGTTAGACAGGTGGCATTAGCCACAACAACAGAATATTATTATTACAATACCTAAACAATAATTGTTACTTTACAATTCATTAAAAACATTCAGAACTGTAACAACCTACCATCATGTTCTCTGTTATTATTTTGACCCCATAATTTTTAATGTTAGCCATTTAAAAGTAAACATGAGAAATGTATAATATTTTTTTGAATTTTAATAAATGTGATGCAAACAAATTAACTATTTCTCACTTATTTTCTGGTTTTCTGTCAATATTTAAACATAACAATGACAATCTATTCTGTAAAAAAAAATCTTTCTCTAATAAAAATAAAATAAATAGCAAAAAGATGGTGGAATTAAAATTATAAAATTGTTTCAACAAATACTAATTATCAAATAAACCTGAAGTTTTATATGAAGTTAACAAAGATGGAAGAATTATTCACAGAAGCAATATAATTGAGTTACTATCGTAAGAAATTTTAATCTCATTAGTTTCAAGATATTGAATAACTGATAATTTTGTTTCATACAGAATAACAAATGATGAAAATTCTTTGTGTTAATCTTCCTAATAGTAATATTTGAGAAAGAGAAACTATATTCAGAAACTTTTATAATTTAAAATAAACAAACTTTCATAAACATAAAGTTAAGAAAATAATAAAAAGTCATATTATAAATATTTATTTAAAAAATAAAATTTTATTTTTCATAATAAATATTTGAACCAAAACATTTGCTGCAAATTATATGAAAAAGCAACCAAAATTTAAATAAAAAATTAATGATTAATTAAACTTACTTTTCTAAAGTTTCATCAGCATCTTTTAAGTGATCAGGTAAATTATCAGTTACATATGCATCTATAACTCGATCTGGATCATAATCATAGTAATGAAGGCATTTCTTAAAAAAAAAATTTGAATATTCAACAAACTCATAAGAACAATGTAAATTAACTCAAAAAGTGATTTCAAAGCAATTTTATGTCAATGTATCAAACTGTGACATCACAAAAACAACTTACCTTTCAATAATATAAGTAAAAAATATATATATAATTTAATAAAATAGATTTTTTCAACAATTACAATGTTAAGCTTTATTGGAATGAAGATTTTCTATGATATGTCACATTAATGCATATAATTCAAATAAAAATATGCTAAATAACAAACATTTTTTAAAATAATACCCTAGATACCATATTATATATCTAGTATTGCATACACATAAAAATATATTAAATTAAATTTTGTAACTAAATTTTATTTTAGTTATGTAATGTTTGATAAAAACATAGAAGAATTGAACCCAATATTGTATACTTAAACTAGTTGTTTTTATTTATACACTTTCTTTTAGGGGAAAAATAAATAAAATATTTGTTTTGATTGGAAAAAAACATAAATAAAGAATATATTGAGCTAATGAAGTTATAACAATTTCAAAAATATATTAATAGCTAAGAAAACCATTGAATGTTATAATCAGTTACAATACAAGCTTGTATATATTTTGTTGAGGAATGAAATAATCTTATTAAATCAAGAGAATCTCATCAGTATCACGAGTATTCAACTTCATTTCAATCAAAAGCTCCCTCCTTAGTATGTTATTTTCCATATCACTTGATTGTACATACAAATTACACAAATTCTTTTAAAAAATTATTTTTAAAAATCCTTATTCATTGCACCTATCTTGAGATTTTGCCCAATTTTTAATAAATTTAAGGAATACTTCACTTTATTATTAATTATAAAATTTTGATGCAAAATTAAAACAATTTAATTAGAAATATAGTATCTAGAATGTAACAAACCTCAATGAATCTTCTGTCACATTCATGCAAAATTTCTCCAACTCTTTCAATAAGAGAATTTATTTCATTATCTGTTAACTCATTTGCTTTGGAATTTGAAATGCCATTGCATATGTTTTTTTCTTTATTTCCTCTCAAAATCTCTGCAGCAGCCTATAATAAGAGAAATAAATGAAGTGCATATGACAATTTATTAAATACACAACATAAATATGTTTTGCATATTACTTACATGTAAGCTTTGAGCAGGCATTACAGAATCATCTGTTTTTCTAACCTTTGGCCTTGCCCCATTTGCAACAGAAGATACAAATGTTTGAGGTATATCTTCTCCAGTATCATGAATACTTGAGAAAATGCAGGTCAATTTTTGTTGATCTCTGTGATTTAATTAAGAAATAAATGTAATATTTTAAGTGAATTTACATTTGAAAAATTAGACAGGAAAATACATAAAATTATGTACAGAAATGTACAAAGAAATTCATGCATTATAATATTAATTCCTCTTTTTCAGTTTACCATCAACTTTAAAATTCTTTAGATAAAGCTGTGATTAAAAATATTTACACAATGAAAATCAATAGTTAGCTAATAATCCATAAGATCAGGTACAGCAGTATGGATATGTAATATTGAGTATATATATATATATAATTCCATTATATTATATACCAGCTGCATGGCCCAGCATTGCATGGGCTTTCTCTTTCCCTCATGATCCCAGAATTTGTGTGTGTGTTTGTACATGTGTAATGCGAGTGATTTCTATAATTATGTCATAAAATTTCCCTTTTTCGAAATATGTCCCACTTATTTTTGATTTAAGACAGGTTTCTTTTCCCACTCTATAGCCCAGCATAACACAAGGTTTTTTAGTGTAAAATTATTGTTCCCTCTCCCCCCAGATAAGATATAGCTTCAAATTTTGATGTATGACTTATAAAAAATAATATTGCGTTCGTTAAAAAATTATTCTGAAGCAATAAAAAGAAAATGATTCTGATGCTAAAAGTAAACCAAAAAACTTTCATCATTTTTTAATAATAGTTTGTTTCTAAGAATCCAAAATAATAAAACAGATTTCACATTTTCATTAATCAATCAATCATTACATATAGTTAGCTTAAAAATGTCTCTAAAATGTATTTTTATCCAAAATAATAGATGATGTACTTTTTAATTGATAAATAATTAATTCAGTAATGAAATAATAGAAATAATCCTTTTAAAATCATATATATATTAAGCAAAATTCATTTTCTATAAGTAATAAATAAAAGAAAAATTTACAGATAGCTATTGAAACGATTGCTTTTTGCTGAACGTTTGATTAAACATATATATATGTATGTTATAAAAAAACAATATCGGGGAAAGCCTAGATATATATTTACATTTACTGAAAAAAACATTGTTTTTTTTATTTTAATTTTATAGTTCTTCATTCCACTGTGTTTAGTAAATTATTTAAACACGTATCTGACACACAAAAAAAGTATATCATACAAAACTAACATATTCATTATTTTAACAACAATTTCCTTCTTAGGTTTTTAAATAATAAAATTGATTAAAAATGTTTATTTAGCAATTAATTGTGACATACTGTTTGCTTAAGAAGTAGCAGTAAAAGAGAAAATCTTGTTTATTACTAAAGACATTATAAATATATAAAATAATTAAATTAGTATATATATAAGATGTATATTATTATTATATTAATTAAAAAAAAATTTTTCTATAAATAATTTTATAATATATTGTATATCATATTATAAAAAATTTTGTAACTAATTTTTATATAAAATATCATTTAATATTTATTATAACATTTTTACAAAAAGTATTATTTATTAATAATTATATTTATAAAGTATAATATAAATATTTATATAATTACACTAGTTATTTTATTTTTTAAAGTGCAAAATAATTTTCTAAAAAATGATTTAATATTCAATAAACCTTTTTTAAATAAATTTATTTAATTATAAAAATAATTAAATGAATTGAAAGAATAAAAAAAATAATCAATAGTGCAAATCGAACCCTGGCCCGAGGCATGATAAGCAGATCCTCTGACAATCGAGCCATCAATATTATGTCATGTAGAGTGAAAAGCCCTTTTAAACAAAAGGAAATATATTATATGAACATTGCTTTTATTTTTCCTATGGAAGTCATGCTTATTTAACTGAAATGTAAAAAAGAATGAATACAAAACAAATGAAATCTGTGACTTCAAGTAGAAATTTTTAAAATTTTGAAATTTAACATGTTTATTAGATATTCATTTAAAATTGTGAGCATTTTTTAAAAAAAAGGAGTAAAAAAAAGTTTTTAGTATTTAATTATTTAAATCACTGATTTTAAAAGAGCAAAGTATGAACTTTTTTAGTTCAGACAGGTTTATTCATCATAGTTATAAAAAAATCAATACATAACAATTGAAAAATTTTGATTAATGATTTACACAAAACAATACTGCTTTATTTTTAAAAATATTAATTTAAAGCAATACATTTAAATGTATTGCAAATAAACTTATTTAACCCTTTAACACACGGTGGTATCTCTCCAAAACCACCATTTCCTAAAAAATACCTTTAAACGCACAGAGGTATTTGAATGAAACCAATGGTTCTACAGATATCTTATCTTTCATAAAAGACACTAGATGTCAGCACTTTACAAAAAACTCTTCTTTCTGTGAGAAAAATGCATCGTTTTAAAAACCTTTTTTGAACACTTTCAAAAAAAAGTTTCTTTAGCAAATAAAAACAGATAAATATTCAAAGTTATGTGCATTTTTGCTGCATATACTATATTGCTGCATATATAATATTCATGGCATAACTAATTTTTAGAACAATAAATTATAAAAAGAACTACTTCATAATAAGTCATCTAAGTGGTGGTTTCGTAGGTATATCTCCGCGCATTTAGAACATGAAAACTGTCCGACTTGTAGCACTCACGCGTAAGATATTCCCCCCTTGTTTTTCTTTTTTCTGACTCAGGCAGTGAAGTAACTAATAATTTATGGGGTTTTTGCCATTGCTTTGGGGGAGGGGATTTTGTTTATATTGAAATGGTGATGTGTTTCTCGAATGGAAATTTTTTCTCATCTCATTTACGTTCTTATACTGAAGAGAGGTCGAATTTTTTGGATGGTGAATATATGTTCTAATATAGCTGGTACTATTTCTTTTAATATTATTTTTGTTTACCTCTTTCAATTAAGTTTGCTAATATTTAATCTTTTGAAGATAATTTTTAATAGAATTATTGCATGTTTCAATAATTTAATAATAAAGAAACAATGAAAAATCTGGCTATTGAAGTTGATTTCTCAATCCTTTTTAGTTATATTTTGTAATATTTAACATTTAAAATGTAATTCTAATACTTAATATTGCATGTTTTAGTAAATTTATTACAAAATATATAAAGAATAATCTTACAAATCTGATCCAAATCATATATTGTTCATCCGAGAATTATGTCGTAAGTGCGCAGTGGTACTCCTATGAAACCACCTCCCCCGAGGGGGGGAATGTACTGTAATTTTTTTAAAGGTATTTTCTCTGTTCTTAGGTTCTATACATTACATTTATTAATTTTATTTTGAAAAATTCAGTGAATTTTTTTTTCCCGCACGTCAAAGGGTTAAAGTAATGATAACGGAGTAAAAGCGATTTTTTTCACAAATATTAGAGAAATTTTTGTTTTATAACCGGATGTTTAAAATGAATTTTTTGAATTAAAACATGTACAGGAAATGAAACAAAAATAAATTTTTCACTCGCCAAATCTGGTGATTTTCATTATTTATAGGTACCTTCTTTTCTAGTGTAACCTTTCAGCAAACGTGAAATGCACAGGGGAAAAGACAGTCATTTGGCACCAAACCCTGGTTATTGTAAAATTGCGTTCTTTGTTAGAATTTTAATTTTTTCATTTTTTGAGGGCTTCGTTTTCAAGTTAATGCCTTCAAACTTCACAAATCGATTGCAAAATACAGTAATTTTTAAAACAAAAATGAAAAAAATATACAACATTGTGTGTGTGTGTCATTAACTCTTGCAAAGATGGTAAAAAAAGAAAAACACAATTTTTTTTAAAAACTGTAATTTTTAAGCAATTTTTTCAATCCTTGTACAGATTACGGATAATATTGTTCTGCACACTGAAAAAAAGTTTCATGAGATTATTCTGCTAAATAACGAAATTATTAAATGTTTCATTAAAATTTTGGGTATTTTTTGAAAAATCGTAAGAAAAAAGTTTTTGACATTTTATTTTTTAAATGACTGAACTTTTTTAGTGTAGAATATCAATTCATTAACACGTAAGAAAATTGAAAGGGGAAGATTTAAAAATAATTTTCATAAAAAACTATCAATTTTGACTCATTTTAGAAAAAAATCGTAAAAAATAGAAAATTTCATTAGTTTGTAAGAAAATTTATACCACATCATGCCGAAATATATGATCTTTCCGATTCAGTAACTATTCTTTGTCTGTGTCTCATAGAAAAAATTAGATTATTTTTTAAAAACGTCAGGAGTAAAAAACAATTCTCACCTCCCGGTCGGTCATTCCAGTTGTGGCGTATTAGCAGAAGAAACACGCAGGGGTTAAACAATTATGTGTTTAAAGGTTTTTGATTAATATCTTTTTACTTATTGCAATGTTGGAATATAAATGGTCAAAACGACTTCCTCGGATCATTCCCTATCTTTTGTTACCTTCGGCCGAGTTTCTGGAGGGTGCAGTTCGTGAGAAGATAGATACACATAGATACATTTGTTTACCTACTAATTTTAATAATGTAGATATATATAGTGTAAGGGATATATAATATAATGGATATAAATTCTATTACATATATATATAATAGAATTTTTGTAACTGTATCATTTTGTTAAGAATGTACCATACCAAGAATTTAAATATTAGGCTAAAAGTTAATTCCCTAATTTGTATATTTTTAAAATTATTCAAAAATATACTCTTTGGAAAAATTAAATCCATAAGTAAACATTTGATGTATATAGAATAGGAAAATTTTTGTTACAGCAGTAAGTGTGAGAATATTTTTAGTAAACTGACTTTTTTTTCCATCTTATGAACCTTGAAGATAAGTAAAATAAAATTATATTATCAATTTTTAGTTATCAAATACAGTGATACCATGAAATTCAGACATCGAAATCCAAATGAAAAGTTACAACAAATTTTGCCTCAGAACCTTAAATGTTGCTTTTATACAAATACATCCAATATAGGTTACCAAATGGTTATAACAATTATGTCGCCCATCCGGTATAGTGGTTAGCGATGCTGACTGCTGTGCCATACGGCCTGGGTTCGAATTCCGAAGAAGACTTGGGTGTTTGTAAATGTATAATGCCTTTGCAGCATAGGGGTACTATAAACAGCCATCGAGCCGCAAGTCCTCTCCTGAGGTTGGTGGAAGGGGAAGAGAGGTGGGAGGCCTCTGACCACCCCCAGGGCATTCACCTTCAAAATTGGGGTAGAATATAGAAGTCCAACCTGTCTCAGGCTCTGGCAACTTTCATTCCTTTCCAAAGGGAAGGACTCGCCAACAATTATCATAGTTAATCCATTTACAGATGTTTGACAACAAGTTTCAAAGGATGTTGTTGATGATAATTCTGAGCTATCAAATTAGATGGGTAAAAACAGATCTAAAGGTGAAGTGAAAAACATTCGTCTTTGTTGAACATCTATTAATCAGCATACACTAAATCATTAAGTTCCTTGTTTAAAGGTGTCCTGAAAGCATATTGAGTAAGTTCCATCACTAATATTATGATTTTGCACTTATTTTGTGTAATAGTAACTTCATGCATTTGCTATATATCCCCAAAAAGGTAAATGGGTAATTTTTTAGTAAAAAAAAAATATCTGTTAATGTTTTACTTTATATTCTAGTGAGTATTCTTCTGTTAAAATCACTTCACATTTTGAAAACACAAATCCATGACATCCAGTTTTTTTTTTTTAAAAGAGAAAATTGTTTTGAAATTGAAGTAGGAGATCTGAAACATTTTCAGGCACTGCAATATATTTTATACAAACAAAAAAATATTAAAAATATTACTTAACAATTTCCGAGGGGAAAAAGTCATGACAAATTCATAAAAGTTATAGCATTTATTAAACTTTTTAAAATTGCATTATCATAAAATTTGAGCAATGTAATGGGCTTCTGATCATTACCTCATTTTTTCACTACAGTAACATAAGAACCAGTGGCATAACAGGGAATATTGTGGCCCCTCTGCAAACTCAGGTTTTGAACCACAAGCCCAAATACGTACTTAGTGTCAGTCAAGCTTTGGGCCTCCTAGAGTCTCCCGCCCACCTGCCACAATGCGGGGGTGTATGTTATGCCACTGATAAGAACAACGCTTGATTAAGAACACCTTTTACTGTAAACAAACAGCAAGGTACAAAAGGTATTTTGAGGCCTACAGAAAGCTAATAAACAACTCCAATTATCTCGGCTATAATTGAGATTTCAATAAGATCCTTTTGAAACAAGCTAGTTATAGCTATCTTGCGTGGTTTCCCTCTCAATTTGGTTTTAAGTTTAACTGTCATTATCTTAGAGGAAACATGACATGCAAAGGAATTGTATTATATAAAGTGAGGTAAATGGCAGTTCAGATACAGATGGCATTCATACTACCAGAGTAAGATAATATTGATACTGTTGGATAAGTAGCAATTCTTTGCCTACACACATAGGCATTTATTTACTATTAAAGTAAATCAAATAGTGAGGTAATCTGATCAGATTTCAGTTAGTTTGATCTAATTCCTGCTATATTGAGATAATCACTATCAGCTTATTAGAAGATTAGTATCAGACAGCCGCTGTTCACTTGGTGAATTTAAAGATAAGTAATGATGTGATTATTTAATATTGAGTAGAAGGTTGATCTTCCTCTCTTACTTTTGAATTAGATTAATAAATAATTCATTAATTATTTGTGTTTTTAATTATTTTTAGTGCTTTGAATCATATCAAGCTAAGAGGGACCATTACAAGCTGCGATTTTGTCACACTAACAAGCCTAAATCTACAATTCAAAAATACAGTCTTGGCAAGAACTAACTCAATGTAACCTTAAGATTTTACTGCCTGAACAATTATATTAATTAATGTAATGGCAAATGATAAAATCAATTCAGATGAATATAAATCAATTATTCAAATTATTATATAGAAAAGCTATTTCAAAATGCTGTCAGAACCATTACCTCATAGATATTCAAATTCATCTGAATTTAAAACCTTCTTATAGATAAAAAAAAGCATTAAATAATTCTGCAGTGGATTCCTAAATGAACAGATGTCTAGTGAAAATAAACTTAGTACAAAATATATCTAAAAACTACATCAACATACATTACAAAAACTTATTTTTAAAAATGCATCAAACAATGCCCATTCTAACAAAAAGTTGTCTTTTGAATCTAAAATTAGCAACTTGCTCATTTTTACATCTAGATACAAATTTTTAATGAATAGTGAATTATTATTATTTTTTTTTAAAAATTTAAATCATCATTTTGATAAATTTCATTATTTAATAACATTATGAAGTTTTAATACCCTAATATATATTTCAGAATTTTACATCTAGCCCATCATAAAATCTTGAATACCCCCAAATAAATACTATATTTTTATTATTAAGATAGATAGTAATAGCCTAAAAATGCATTAAGCTGATTGAGAAATAACATGTAAAATTAAAAGTAGAAATTAAAAATATTTTGACAAATCAACTGAGTGCATCAGCAGATCAAGATGTTCAGAGATTTGTAAATGCTCACAATCAACCAATAGCAAATTAGATCCCATATGTGCTTCAATATATTCTATTTAATGAATATTTTTTTGAATTTACTGAAAATTCCCCCTCTTCTGAAAAAAATCTTAAGAGAATTTAAAAAAAAAAAAACTTATTGAAAAAAAAAATAGCCTCACAAATATGCATTTTATAAATTATTTACGAACTCTAAAAAAAAAGTTAAATATAAATTTAACAATTATGTTTTTAATGTATGAGCTTAAAAAACAAAACTAGATATTGCTAGTAATGGAAGAAAACTGTAACAAAAGTTTTAATTAGCGGAGTTGTTGCCTTTGAAGATTGTTCAATAAATTGTTTCATAAAAAAATTTATTTGACATAATTTAAATTAAATTTATTCAACAAAAATAATCGAGCTATACTCAATGAGTTTTTAAGACTTCAAAATTATATGGCATTAATATTATTATAATCAATAAAAATAATAAAGGATACAGATTTAAACCAACTTCATTGAAGAGATCAAGATCAGCTTCAAATGGATATAAAAGGTTATAATCGTGCAGAAAGCTACAAGTAAAAAAATACTATAATTAAAATAGACAAATAATATAATTAGCTGTTATAAATTATATTATATAGTCCATGTTTTGCATACTTACCTTTTGCATGAAGTTATTTCCATAAAAATATCTAAACATCGCTCCCCATAAACATTTTCAGATGATCTATTATAATTTGCAGTATTGAAAAATATAATAAAAATATAAGATGTAAATATTAATAATATTTTGGCATAAAATACATTTTCAAAATAAACATACATATCTAAAAAATAATAAAGAAATACTTTTTTAAAAATCACATCCCAGGCTATTTAAAAGTCCTTTTTTTAGTAAAAATAAGTTTAACATATTTTTAAAAAGACATTTCATACTTTAAGGACAGAGTTCTTAATACAATAATTTTTCAATTATAGCAAGTAAAAATTTCAGGACAATTTTGAAAATTTGATTTTATAAACAAATTACAAACAAGAGGGAATGAAATAATAGTATGAAGGCTAATACATGCTATAAAAATTTTAAGTTTAATGGCATTTTAATTCTGAGTATTAAAATTTAAGATTGTTAGCATTAAAACTTTACTAAAGTTGACAATATTTTTGGAAATACACTTTTCTTATATGAAATTGATATTCAATGACAACTATATTTTAATCTCAATTAAAAAGAGAAATATTATACATATATATATAAAATTCATATTCATTAGCCAGAAAAATCATTAATTTATGGAATTCAGATATCACATCAATTAAATTTTTATTTATGCAATTTAACAATTGTAATCAAAAATAAAATTTAAAAAAGTTAACTTTATATTATTGGAGCATCTTGTAACATAAAGAAAAGGTTCAATAAAAGCGTTGAAGAATTTTTTTTTATTGATAAAAAATTTGTTCAGTTTTAAAAACATGGAGTAAGATATTTCATCTTTAATTCTTCAAATGAATTCATTATCAAAGACTTAATATTTTCAATGTTTTTCGTTTAAGAGGTATTTAAATGATGAGAAATAGATAAAAAAAATATAGTACTTGTGTAACATCACAACCACATATCAGAGGAAAACAGAAAAATTACAGAAAGAGCCAGATTCTGCTTACCTGTTTATTATTATGTGATAAATAAAGCAATAATTTAACTAGTATATTTGATAGTATTAAAGAATTCCATATCCTAAGTTTGACTTGAACAGTTCAATAACTATTTGAACGATTGTCTGGAATTTAGGAATTTTATAACATGCAGAATTCAAATATCGCAACATATTGGTAAGTTGAAAATTTTTTCAAAATTACTACAGAGCCTTACAAATTAGGATTAATATATGTCTAGATTAAGTAAAATAACCAGTAAAAAGAACCAAGGTACAAAAAACCCTGTGTAATAAAAAGAATATGTATATTTGAAATATGACAAAACCATAAATAATAGTTTCTATTTAAGGTAAAATAATATTAGGTCTTATCAGCAAAAAATAATTATTATTTTTTAAAATTTTATTTAGTCTTATGTAGTTTTGTTTGAATTGAATTTATATATTTGAAATTTAAATAATGAACTAAAACAAAGAGCTGTTCATGAACATATGTAAAGTATAAAAGCAAATCCAAATTCTTACTTACTTGGAGAAAATATTTTTTATACAGCAGTAGTTTATAATACTTCTAAATAATTTTACTAACAGTGTTTTTGATAAACTGACTTTTCGTTTGATGTCTTTCAATACTCTGAAAAATAAATAAGAATTCTTATCATATGTGCTTAATACAAGAAGGAACTATTGGCACACATAAAAAGGTTTCATATAAATAAACAAGATTGCAAACTAATATACTTTAAAAAAAATTATTAAAAACTAGAATTAATTCATTTTTGAAAATCTTAAAATTAACATTTACATATTAAACATTTAGTTAAATCAACATACAATTCAATATATATATATATATATATATATATATATATATATATATATATATATATATATATATATATATATATATATATATATATATATATATATATATATAACTTTTAATTATTGCATGTACAAAAAATCCCCCCACACACACACACTATTATTTAAATGATTGTTTTTTGATTCAGCAAAAAGGGTTGATGAACTAATCCGCAAGTACCAAAAAAATTCCAATTACTGTACAATAATAATACAATTTTCCAAAAGGGTATTTTTATAAATATAATAAATTAAAAGTTCTCTAAAAATATAGTTTTTATTATAAAAAGAAATAATTCAAACTATTGTTTAAAAATAAGTAAGAGAGAACAAGACAAAATTTTAGAAATATGGAGGAATATTTTTTTATGGATTTAATCAATAATCAAATATGTCCATCAAAAATAACTTTTTTCCTCTCTAAAACACAAATACTCAACTTCAATATGAAACGTTTTACTCTTCATAAATTTTAAAAGTAAGCCTACAATATTTAAAGTATAATACTATTCTAAAAAATACAATTAAAACATTAAATCCTAAAAGCAACTAATTTTCATAAATCTTACTC
Source organism: Trichonephila inaurata madagascariensis (assembly GCA_019973955.1). NCBI lineage: Eukaryota > Metazoa > Arthropoda > Arachnida > Araneae > Nephilidae > Trichonephila > Trichonephila inaurata. The sequence goes on along the minus strand of BMAV01022158.1, from coordinate 71,248 downwards.
ATACTTTTCATCTTCTTTTAGTTTAGTACGTCTTAGCACTTCTCTTTCAATTGCAGGTATAGATAATTCATAAAAAGTACCTATCCTAAAAACATTCAAAAACAATTCAACATCAGATGCTATAAATGTTTAAAAGTGGTTTAACAATTCTTGATTATTTGTACATCTCCCTAATTCATTAGTAATTTTTTTAACAAACAAAAACTATTTGGCTACCTTTACATCTTATATGTATTGCAATTAATAAAGACTTATTACATTATTAATTAGAAATATTACATATAAGAAACAGAACATTTTAACAGGAAGAACAAAAGCATACATAACTTATATTTATGTCTCTAAAATAATTTGCAGATACCATTTAAACAATCATCAAAACTTCTTCAAAATATTCTTTTTCCTTTATTTACTGGGTCTTTAGTTAAAGAAATTCAGCAAGAATGGTTGGGAAGTAGTGTTAATACAATTCTTCACTTTCAGTTTTAACACTCAAACCAACCTAAAAAATATTTAATATAGTATCTGAATAGCAATTACTAGACTACATCTGCAATTCTTTTTACAATATTTACAGATGACTAGGGACCAGCTATCTGGGCAAATGCAATGGATACTGTGCACTGGGGCTCCACAATTGAGGGGGCACAAACATGATTAAGAACTAAAGTAATGTAATAACCTGCGATGCAGTTTACAGCAGTATATATTGTAAATAATTTTTTGAGCTATAGCAACATTTTTATATTGCTTATTTTCAGCATCTATAAAAAGGTGGGAAATTCTACAAAAGCATTTAAACATTGCTTTAAAACCATTGGGCAACATTCATCAGGAAGCCAAAATAAATTTGATCAAAGCAGTGTATACATATCGAACAAACCAGTAATGCTCTAAATTAATGCTCATATTGATGTAAGTAACGATAATACAGAGGTATCCAAAGCTAAAAATTTATTGGATTCAATACAAGAAATGCCGTTTATTTTGTTTAATAGTATGGTCTGCAATATTGACCAAAATTAACACTATCAGTAAACTATTTCAAGCAAAAACAATTGCTCTTGACGGCTTTTAATTTAGTCAAAATTAAAACTGAAATGGAAAATTTAAAAACAAAATTCAGCACACTTTTATACAAAGCAAAAGTAATTGAAATCATGAAAAAGTAATTAAAGTAAAGGATGTAATTTGAAAATTTCAAAACATTTTCCTGAAGAAAAAAAATTATATTCTGAAATAGCAGAAGGTAAAAAATTATAGGAAACCCATTAGAGGAGCTTAGATATCTAAATCAAATTTATACCTTACGATTAAGATTCTCTTTCAGCATATTAAAATTAGTAAAGAATTATCTTTAGTCAAGTATGTGCGCAGAATGCTTAAATGCACTAGCTATGTTAAGCATCAAGAATGAAATTTCAAAAATTTGTAATTTTTAGCAAAAACAAATATGATGTACTAGCAAAAACAAAGTCATGCATTTAATAAACATATATCAGAATTATATATTTATGTAATTTTTTTTTATTTAGCAAAAAATTTAGGGCCTTAAATGGTTACTTATACCCAGGTCCCTTTATAGAGAAGGCCAGCTTTGCAAATGACTTCTATCAATTTATGGCTGCTATAAACCTTCTAGAAATTAAAAAACATATGTTCTTTTTTAAAGTGATTACATTGATGCTTCTGACTGAAAAGGTGTGGTAAACTTATACATGGGTTGGTTACTGTAGCACATACACACTCCATGAAATACACTCTCCACATTATAAGTATACATCCGAAACAAATCAATGTAGCCAAATGTTTAAATCAAGTAAACAGAAGTACTCCCCTCCTCCAGATAAAAGTCATTTGTCAAACATATATAAATATATTGTACAAGTACTTAATTATTACTTAATACACACAAGATACATTACTCTGATCAAAATTTTAGATATACTTGTTGTAAATGATACAACATATTGTTCTATATTTCACACAGAAAATCTTAACTTTAAAATTTTTTAATTAAATATATATAAAAGGTATAAGTAAGAAACTCTTTAAATATTAGAACTGAGATTTTTTTAAAGCTAAAATCGAGTTTTTTTTATTACAACAAAAAAATTATGAAAAGGCTTTTTTAAACTGCAAAACAAAAAAATAAATCAATATGAGGTTAGCAAGAGAGGCAGAAAAGAGAAGAAAAATGTTTCTTTTGGGATGCATAGCATCAAATTTTAAATGACAAGAGAAAAAAGAAAAATAATCAAATTGAAACTCAATCTTAAGTATTAATTCACAATGCTTTTAAAAAAAATCCATATTTTGTTTCCTTTCTTACATCAATAAATCAAACGTATTTCATTCAATATGTATTTTTATCTCCCGCCCTTAAATAAAATCAAATTTGTGCATGTCTAAGACAATGAAAAAAAAAAAAAGAAGAAAACCTTTACCTTAAAGCAGCTCCATTTTGATAAAAATTTTGACAAGCTTCTGGAAGAACTTCTAAAAATGCATGAAGAGTAGCACTAACATCAGTTATATAATTTACAACATCATAAAATGATAACAGAGAAAATTCCATCTTTATACTGGCACCATTCACTTGATATACAGATGAGCTCCCATGCATTTCTTGTAAATTTTGAGATAACTTTTCTTCAATATTATTGAAAGCCTGAAAAAAGTAAACATTATCTTCCAAAGATCCAATAAATAAATGTATATCATAGAAAACAAATTAAGGGCTATTTAATAATCAAAATTGTTATTCATTAATTATACAAATAGCTTTTTAAATTTATGTGAAAAAAATATCCAGTTTTCATAATTATTAAAAATAAAATGCTACTCACAATTTATTTAAATACTAATAGCATTATAAAATGTTCAGCTATGTATGCCAATTTTGGGAGTTCACTACTACTTGAAACATTACAAAATGAATTTTGAAAAGTAGACATTAGCTGCATCTATATTTTAATAAATTTATGAAATAACTCTTTAAAAAATTTCTGAAACTCATGAATTAAACACTGAAAAAACTAATGAATTTTGTATCATCATGAGAGCAAAAATTTAAATGATAAGTTTCTAAGAATTATTAAAATGTTTTATACATCCTTACTTCTGAATTCATACAGTCATAAGGGCATATTTTAATGTTAAAAACGAAGTTGACCTACAAAATAATTTTCTTAGAACAGCTTATTCAGAAAAAAGGAATTTTACAATCAAGATATAAGATACTATCAATGAAATAGCATGTCTCATTAAATCAATAGCAATAACTAAATTCTTAAACTTAAAAATACAATAAATATTACCTCAAATCCAAAACTGGTCAGAAGTAGTTTTAGTAATTTATGAGATTACTTTTAAAGAAGGAAAAGGGTGGTTTTTATCAGATTTTACACACACAAAAAAAAAACTTTAATACTTTGTAATTTTTTTTTAACATCGCAATTTAGATGGGTTACTGTTTAACAATATTCCAGGTCATTTTGAACTCTTATATAATCAAAATTATGAATACGGATATACAGGGACAGACTCTCATCTATGGCTAAAATGAAAATCGCTACCTTTTCCACGAATCTCACCATCGAAACTTGCTAATCACTATCTGCACTCAATAGATGACCAATTTGAAATTTATTGTACATCACTAGCACTTCAAAACAATGAACATATTTCATTTACTTGCCAGTACTTTTCCCAATGAATAAAGTTATACATAAAATGTAAATATTCTTACAGTTTTTAATTATAATCATTCTTGTAAATTTATATCACTAATTAAAAAGATACTCTGTGTGAAAAGACCATGTTCCCCTTCTCCAGGACACACAATGACGCTCCGAAAATAAAGGTTTCAGCTAGTTATCTCCAAATCAAAATTAAAGCAACAAATGAATAGAAATATTCACTGAAATCCTTTGATCTTGATAACAACAGCCACACAATAAGGTATAGATTCAATAAGTTAGTGGAAGCCTTCCACTGGAAAAGATGATTAAACATCAGCTACAGCTGTGCATAATTCAGTGCAATGTGCTTTCACATTTTTCTCCAAAACATCAAAAGGTGCTCAATATGGTTTAAGTCTGGACTTCTAGGTGGCCAATTCATCACAGAGATGTGAAAGAAATACTCATATAACAAGCAGTAGCCAAACAGGACTCTTGAAAGGAGCAGTTGTTTTCCTGTAAAACTTCATTTCCAAGTAGATGATAGTACAGCATAAATGAATGGAAGAAACTCTACATAACGAATCATGTTAAGATTGATACAAGTACCAAATATCCCCAAAACTGCCCAGTGAAAACACTTCAGACTATGACCCTTATCACAAGCTTATGCAGTTCCAACCTGATGGATAGAGCCTATAGCTTTATTAGCTTGACATCATATTCTCAGCCTCCCATTAGTGAAAAGTAGTTAGAATCAAGAATAATCACTCCATGCTACAAACATCCAGTTTTCTAAAACCCATTTTCTGGGAAGATGATGGCAAAGTGTGCATTGCACAGTCCCTTTTATTGCAATATAAGAACTGGCACTCTCCTTAAATGGGTGCTAATTTGAACTAATGTTTGGCTTTACTAGTTTGGCCTTGAAAACTCTAATTGTACGATAATTTCGGAAATTGAATGGTTCATGCATTGAGCACCTAGTATTTATCCACAACTGAAAGTGTCAAAATCAGAAATTTAACTCATACGGGCAGTTGCAGCAACTGATTAACAACTGTATTAGCTATACATGCTGTTACCACAGAGACCACATGTGCACATAAATGAGAGGCATTGTTACACAATATGTATATCATTGTCAATCCCTAATTCAGTGGCACTTCATTGAAAGTATACATACTGCAAAGTATAATTTTGAAGTATTATAAATTTGAAGACTCCACTGAAAATTATAAATGGAAACATACAAAATAACATATAAAAAAGAAACTAAATAAAGAAAAAAATTCAAGATAAAAATGTGAAAACCAAGTTAAAAGAAATAAATTTTACTAACGGCAAGAAAATAGGTTTATTAAATGCATGAAAAGATTAAAATTTAAGAAGATCAAAAGTTTAAATAATCTCAATCAATTCAAAGTATTTAATTCCATGATTTTACTTACTTCTAGAACAATTTGTGCAGTACTATTCAAATCTTCAAAGTATGATGGTTGTGTAACAAATATATTTTGAATCATCTTTGAAACTATTTGTAAATTCTGTAATCCGTATAAAACACACAAATCCATCATTTTTGGCACATCAAATATAAAATTTTCATAAATAATATTTCCAAAAGCTGCAGGAGTTATATGATGAATCTGAAAATTAAGAAATAATTAAATATGCAAAAATAAGTAAATAAACTAACAAATAAATTGTGTGCATGTGATTAATTTATTTCAATTTATTTAATTATCTGTAATTAATCAAAAATTATCTTTAAAATTATTTTTTAAAAATATTCTTAACTAAATTTAAAATTAAATATTACATGAGTGACTTTCTATAACATGATTCTAGCATCACTTTTTAACGTGAAGAATGTTAAAGGACACTGATGAAATCTTTAACAAATTATTACAGTAAGTAGATATATTTCTGTAACTTGATCACAATCACTTAAACTCACAATCATTTGCATCAATGACATTAACAATAATAAAGTATGAAAATAACTTTTTTTTAAAAAAAATTCTTAATGATCTAAATTTTTTTTATTCTACAGTTAAAAGTAATTTAATACCAAGGCAGATGTACTTCCAAAGTTTTTTTTTAAATTACACCCACCAACCTTCTCTCAGACATACATTGTCTTGCAATCCAGTACAAAGCAGAAGTTGTGCTAGTAGGAGGGAGAACTCCATAGTTATCTTGCAAGAGAACATGAAGAAGAGAGGGGCATTTAAACAGATGCTCCCCAGTCATTGACAAGGATTTACAGAGAGGACAGAGCAGAGAATCAGCCAGGCCAATCTCTAACAGATGGGCCAGCAGATAATCATGTCCGGTAATGACTCTAAAACATGCTATTCCCTCCACCCTACATAGGACAGAAAGTTGAGCACATAGTAGGCATAATTTCAGTTGTCTATCATATTTAAAGGAAATCTTCCTGTATTAAAAACATAAGTTAAATCCGAGAACAGTAACGCACACAATAGTAATTAAATAATTATTGCTATAACTTGACCAGTTGAAACACTCTACAACACGAGCTCAAAGAAATAAACTTAGTTTTTCTCAACTGCATTACTACATCTTCTTTATTTTAAGTTTTTTCCTATTTCATTATTACCATACAATCAGTTAAGATTTAACACCAAACTGCTTTTTAATCATTAAAGATTGCCTATTTTCAATGGTTGAGGAAATTTTTCATACATTAAAAAAAGAGAGAGAGAGAATAAGACGAAAATTTTCAATATGTCCTAACCCATTTTAAAAATTCAACTTGAATTAAAATGCCCTTTACTTGATACCAATTCCAAAAAACTGTCTTAATTTTTATTAAAAAAATTCCACACATGCATGCCACAGTTGAATTCATATATATATTAAAAAGGATTTTTATTCTTTGTTAAATAAAAAAAATAAAAAAACAAAAATTGGTTTCCCTCTCCCTTTTCCAAAAGAACCAATTAGACTAACAAGGGGAGGGCACAACTAAGGAAATTCATTTTGGGATGAGACTTGGTGTAATAGTAGTACTCCTTTAGGGTGTTCAACCCTCAAAGTAATTCCGCCTAATGGCCAGTCAATTCAGAGAAAATAGCCTTTGAAATTCATGTTTATCTTTTATACAATTAAGTTTTGATTTCCTTCAACGACTCATTAGCGTGATTGGCTCAGCGCCTGCTTTCTATGCGTGTGGACAGAGTTCGAATTGCGCAATTAACTTTTTATTTTGCAATTCATTTATGAAAGGTTTATTAAACATTAAATGATATTTTATGTAATTATTTGTATTTTATAAAGTAAAAAAATTACTGTCATTATATAAATATTTATAATAAAATATATTATAATAAATATTAAGAGATATTAGTTACAAATAGTTTTATAATGTGAAATACAATATATTATAAATAAAATATTATATATAAAATATTTAATATACCGTAAAATCTGGCGTATAACGCACACTTTTAACACAAAAAACAAGATCGAAATTTAGGGGTGCGCGTTATATGCCGAGTATAAAAATGAGAGCTTTAAAAAAATGAGTATTAAAACAAATTTAGACTTATATATCGAAATACTGTTTATTTAAAAGAAATAACATACCTTATGAACTTTCATTGTTGGATAACATGAAAAAGCATTCTTTTGACTATTTTAAGGCTAATAAACGCTACTCCTGTTTCTTGTTACAATTAATCCATTCAGGTGATTTTCTAGGACCTAGTTCGCAACACTTTCTTCTAGAATAGGCCATTTCGTTACTCCTTTACTTAAAGCACATTTCTTCTTTGACATGTTAATTATTGTCCATTTCATTTTTTTCCCACTCCCTTATGAAGCTTTCGCCAATATCAAACACCCTTGCTGCAGCACGATTCCCATTTTCTTTTGCAAATTGAATCACTTAGATTTTGAAACCGGCACTGTGTTTTGCTTCGTTTACCAGGACCCATCTTTACTGTTCGTTGTTAGAAGCGTATTCAATATTATTCATAGTATTGAATATACTACAGACAGCGAGCGTAATAAGTCTCAGGCTTGTTCTAATTTATTTCAAAATTAATTGTCCGCCTCGTACATCACATGAAAGGGGAAAAAGGAATCAATGTTTATAGAAAAGCGTGGGAAAAATACAGCCATGGTGCTGATTCGGCCCCCCTCCCTTCTTACGCTTAAGAGGGTTGTATAATTCTAGAAGTATACTATTTTTTCAAAAGAGAGTCTGGAATGATTCATCCAATAAATAATGACTTAAAAACATAAGAAAATTGCACCGCATATTTAAATTTTTTCATAAAAGGGGTGCGCGCTATCGCTTAATATACCTAAAAATTAAAAATACAGCTTGAAAGTATAGTCTGCGCATTTATCGTAGATTTTATGTAATTATAAAATAATTTAATAATAATATATTTTGTAGATTATTTTATATTGTATATAATATTTTATTCATAATATATTGTATTTCTCACTATTAAACTATTTGTAACTGATTTTTATATAAAATGTCACTTAATATTTATTATAATATATTTTATTATAAATATTATTTATTAATATAAAAATATATTTATAAAATATAAATATTTATATAATGACAGTAATTTTTTTACTTTTAAAAACAAACAAAATAAATACATAATATATCATTTAATATTTAATAAACCTTTCATAAACAAAATTATTAAATTTTAAAAAATAATTCAATGAATTGGGAAAAAAAAGAAGTTAATTGCATAATTTGAACCCTATCTGCATGCATAGAAAGCAGGCACTCTGCCAACCACGTTAATGAGTCTGTAGTGTTTCCTCCCTTCACCAGGAGGCGTACTGTACTCCCCTCCGGTAAGAATGTGTTCTTTAGTATAGAAGAGAGAGCTTCTTTGCACCAGCGTGTTAGGTCGGTAGCCATTTTGAAATATTACCTGTGTGGGTCCTTTGATTTTAAAAATTTTCATGTTCATAGTAAATAAATGTGCTGTCCTCAAGGATATGTCTGTTGGTGAAACTAAAACAACATTCCACACTTTGCCACAACATATCACATTGCCGCATTCGACGCCTGAGGGAGTCAAGACATCAAAAGAAACTAAGAGGTAGGCAATCCTTTTGCATTGTTTTGAGCGAATTCAGCAGATTTTTTTTTACTAAATTTTCTGGGTTAATTAATTCATTTAGTATAATTCTGTCTAATCATGTTTCACGGAGCTAGAAAGGAAGAATTAATATTAATTGTGGATGAATTGGGAGAGAAAGTAACTCCAGAAATGAAAGTGTTAGATTTAAAAAATTTAATTTTAATTAACGATAAGTATAAATCCAATAAAGAGTTTATTGATGACTAGATTCGATTATTACGTACAGGAAATCAAAAGAAGAGCAAGCGTGGTTAAATGCAGAATCGCAGCTTGAGTTTGAAAAAATACAACTGGAAAAAGTTAAATTGGAAATAGAATTGGGTAAAATAAATTTAGAAAGGGAAAAATTGGAAAGCCAAAGGGATAGCAATGAGTTGCAGCATATAAATCCCAAAACAAAGCAAACTTCAATAGAAAATTATATTCTAAGTATTCGTACGTTAACTCTTCCCATTCCTAAAAACAAGAGGGATGGAATTTGTTTTTCTCTTCTTTAGAGCGTTCATTTAAAACCAAAAATGTGCCAAGTGAATTTAAGGGAGAAATTCTTTTAAATCTGCTAGGAGAAAAAGCCGAAAATATTTTAATTTATGTAAAAGATGAAGAAAAAAGCGACTACGATAAATTAAAAAGTTTAGTTCTAAGAGAATTTGAGCCAACACCTTTAATTTGCTTGCAAAATTTTCAAAAAGCGAAATGAATGTCAAATGAAACACATGTTCAGTTTGCATCTTGTTTGTTAACCAATTGGGATCAATATTGTAATTTGAGAAATGTAAATGATTTTAATTCTTTAAAGGAGTTAATTGTTAGTGATAAATTATATCAAATGCTAGATAATGAAACTGCCGTTCAAATAAATATAAAACAGGAGCATAATTGGTTCAAACCAATTCAAATGGGAAAAGAATGCGACATGTTTTATGCTTGTAAAGGAAGATCATTTTTGGAATTTCCACATAGAGCATGTCATAATCAGAATGACTCACGAAAGGATTTTAAATATATCCCTCCTAACTCGAGATGGGAAGTAATAAATCTCAATTCGAAAGAAAATAATAACTCAAAACAAAATAGGGTAAATAAAAAAATAGAATGTTGCATTTGCGGCGAAAACCATTTAGCTCGAGACTGTAATAAAAAATATTCTAAATTAAAAAACGAGAAAAAAGAAACTTCTCAAGTGCAATATGTACAACCAAAAGTTGACCTTGAGCCTTTGAAATATGTAGTTGTTTATATTAATGGGAAAGCAATAAATTGTGTTTTGGATAGTGGAACCCAGATTTTTATATGTAATTCCGATACCTTTAATGATTAGATACTTGTAATGATGAATTCAGAAAAATTACTTTAAGCTCTGCGGAGAGAATGTAGAAGCAAAACTAATTAAAACCACTATAGCTCTTGATGATAATTCTTTGAATCATCCAATGGATTGCTTGGTAGCGATCACAGATAAATTAAATGCCGAGTCTTTTAATACCTCCTTCTTTATATGAATCTTTGTGTTCAATAAATGACAAAAGTAATAAAAAAGAAAATGAGATTTTTGCCGAAATCGGTTGATAGTTCCATTATGTTTTCAAATGATGAAAATGAAGCAGAGTGTGGGAAAGATATATTTTATGTTGAGAGTGTGACTCAGCTAATATAAATTTTAATTCGGATTACACTAAAATGAAAGATGAGCAGAATAATTGTGATTCTCTTGAAAAGGTTCATATGCAGAGTTAAAATTAAATAAAGGAAATTTTTTTATTAATTGATGGGTTAATTTATCACAGGGATAAAATTCTAAATGAACCAGTCATGCAATTAGTTTTACCGCGTTGCAGAATAGATAAAGTAATGAAGCTAGCCCATCAGTCAGTTTTTGGAGGTCATATCGAAGTTAAGAAAACAAAAGAGAGGATAAAATATAATTTCTTTTGGCCAAATATGTCTAGGGAAATTGCTGAGTTCGTCCAGACATGCAAAGGGTGTCAGCTTCGGAAACCTGCGAAAATTGGAGACAGAGCTCCCATTACACCTATTGTCCGTCCTGAGCTTCCCTTTGAGATTGTAAATATAGATGTGATTGGACCTATTCAACTGCCATCTGGCAGAGGGCATAAATACGTTCTTTGTATGATGGATCAACATACACGTTGGCCTGAAGCAGTACCACTTAGATCCCTAACAGCCAAAACTGCATGTGACTCTATTACAAATATTCTCAAGGACTGGAATTCCAAGTATAATTGCCAGTGATCAAGGTACAAACTTCAAGTCAACTTTAACCCAAGAATTTACGAAAAGGATTGGATCTAGTCCTACGTTTTCCTGTCCTGGCTACCTGGCCAGCAACGGACTAGTTGAAAGGTGGAATAAGGTATTGAAGGACATGCTTCATCACGTTATTCTTGAAGATCCAAGAAGCTGGGATCGGCAATTACCTTTTTTATTGTTTGCATACTGTGAAGTACCGAACACTACTACTGGTGTATCACCATTTAGGTTACTTTAGGGCAGAGAAGCTCGAGGGCCATTGGCAATTCTGAAATCATCCTGGGCAGGTGAAATACATCTTCCGATGAACAATTCCCAATCAGCTGCTGATTACCTTCAGGAAATGAAGATAAAGATGGAAAAGGCTGCTGAGAGTGCATCCTTAACTGCTGCTCAGAAACAAATGGCTTATGGAGATTACTTCAACAAGAGGTCATCAGTGAAGAATTTTAGTATCGGAGAACAAGTTATTTTGCTGATACCAGATTCTAGTAATAAGATCTATGCGAGATGGACTAGACCTGGAGAGATAATTCAACACCATCCACCCCATTCATATAAATTAAACTGCCCAACGGAACTGTAAGACATGTTCACGTGAATAAGATCAGGAAGTATCATCCTCGTGCACTTGCAGTTGGGGTTATTTTTGAAGATGACCACGAATTCGGAGAAATCTATCCCACTCCTAATTTATCGAGGTCCACATCTGAAAGAGTTCTACATGAAACCGATCTGAATCATCTGAAGGAGACTGAGAGAACAAGTGCTAGCAATTCTTCTAAAACACCAAACACTATTCACAAGTGATGTGAAAATAGCCAAAAATAGGAACTTATCGATACCGCTAAAGCCAACATTGAACGTAAAAGTCGTTCAGATATCGCATCCCAGAGTCCTTGAAGATTAAAGTTGATGAGCAGATAGAGGAGCTTTTGCGACTTGATTTAATTGAAGAATCTTCGCGAGAAATAGCCTATCCAATTGTTTTGCGTTAACAAGAAAGATGGTACCCCGCGACTTTGCGCTTGACTTCAGAGCTCTTAACTCGGAGAGTGTTTCTGATGATTTTCCTATGGAAGATGCAGTGGAGCTCATACATTCTATTGGATGAGCCAATATCATCACAACGTTAGATCTCTTGAAGGGGTATTGGGCTATACCCATGGGAAGACAGCAAAATCTTACATCTTTCAAGACTCACCGGCAACAGTACCGCTCAAGGTGATGAGTTTTGGTTTGAAAATGCCTCTGCCACATTTCAGCCTGAAATGAACAAAGCATTATCCTGTTATAGAGAATTTTCACCGCCTACCATCGACGACATCGCATCTTCTCCAAAAATTGGAAGAACATCTTTTCATCTGGATACTGTTTTAACGAAACTTTCAGAGTTAAATTTCACTGTGAACCTCAAAAGTGTGCCTTTGGAAAACTCAAATTAAATATTTGGGTCATATTGTTTGGGTTTTGTGGAAGCATGAACCAGGATCCCAAAAGACTGCAGTTATCAACAACTTATCAGTGCCTAAACGAAGGAGTCAGAGTGTACTTGGACTGTGTAATTACTATCGCGAATATATTCCTAAATATTCAGAACTTGTGTATCCATTGACAGAACTCACTAAAAAGAGAGTACCTGATTCTATCCCATGGACTGAAAAACATGATTCCTCTTTACATCTCCTTAAAAAGGCTTTAGTGGAAGCACCTTCGCTGTACTCTCCAGTGCCTGATAAACCGTATACCATTCATTCAGATGCATCGCAAATTGGCATAGCTGCTTGCCTGTCACAAAAATATGGTGATAAGTGTTACCCAATTGCTTACTGAAAATCAAAACTTTAAACAATTCAACAGTCATGTCAACTATTGAACAAGAGGCATTTGCAGGTGGAGCTTAAAAAGTTCAAGTATGGGTATTTGGGACTGAAATTGAATTTTATACTGATCATAACCCTTTACCTTACTTAACAAAAAGTGCACCACAATCTGCGAGGCTACAAAGATGGGCTTTTGCACTACAAAAGTTCTATGTGATAATCAAACATTGTTCTGGTGTGAAAATGTCTCATGCTGATGCACTCTCCCAATTGGTGTAATAAATGTGCTTTTCAATTTTAAAAAGAAAATTTTAGATTTAGTGAATAATTATTTTCTTTATCTCATTTTGTGTATCTCATTATATTATTTGTGTGTCTATTTACATTTTTAAAAAAATGCTAATGTTTCTTTTTAATAATATTTTTTTAGATTAATGTTGTCTATTCTGTGAATTCCTTAAGTTTTGTGTAATTTCTTATATATACTTATTTTTTTTTTTATGTGTGAGGTAATGCTAGTTACTTGTATATTAGTGTATGATATAAATGTATATTATTTTATACTTTATAATCAGATTGAGTATCATGTCTGACACATCAATCTTGTGTGGGGGGTGTAGTGTTTCCTCTCTTCACCAGGAGGTGCACTGTGCTCCCTCGGTAAGAATGTGTTCTTTAGTATAGAAGAGAGAGCTTCTCGGCACCAGCGCGTTAGGTCGGTGGCCATTTTGAAATATTACCCGCGTGGGTCCATTGATTTAAAAAATTTTCATGTTCATAGTAAATAAATGTGCTATCCTCAAGAATATGTCTGTTGGTGAAACTAAAACAACATTCCACACTTTGCTACAACATATCACAGAGTCATTGGAGGAAATTAAAACTTAATTGTATAAAAGGTAAGATGAATTTCGAAGGCTATTTTCTCCAAATTGTCAGGCCATTTGGCGGAATTATATTGAGGGTTGAACACCCTAAAGGAGTACTACTATTACAACAGGTCTCGTCCCCAAATGAATTTCCTTAGTCATGCCCTCCCATCATAAGAAAAAAATGGTAAATGCATAATTTTATATCAGAATATACACATGATTTCACAGGATTTATATTTAAGTATAATTTAACATATTGTTACAGGTATAGTACAAGAAACGTGAAAGAATAATTGAACATAGTATTTACTCCTAAGGGGTTGCCAACTTTCCGAGACACCAATAAGGTAATTCATTAATCTAAAATAATATTCTAACTATTCCTTGTGTTTAAATAAATAATATTTTCCATAGAAAATTCCAATTTTTCATTTTCATTTTCACAGCATTCATATGAATCAAGAAATTTAAGATAGAACAAAAATTCTGAGACAGAATTCTATATTCTGATAAACTGCATCAGACATCATGAAGTACTGAAACAAGTTGTACGAGGGCTGTTCAATAAGTAATAAGACTAAAATTATTAAAAAAGAAACAGAATACCTTAACTAGTCAACATTTACATGGTTTTTTTCAAAATAACTTTTGTGACACGTAATGCATTTATCCCAAAGTTCTGTCCACTTCTTAAAAACATGTAAAAGTCCGTTTTGTGAGAGCTATTTCAAAATCGCCTCCACAGCCTTTTTTACACATGCTTTGTTGCTTGTAAAACGTTTGCCTCATAATGGTTTCTTAAGTTGAGGAAACAGCCAGAAATCGCATGGAGTGAGATCAGGACTGTATGGAGGATGTGGTAAAATCTCTACATTGCTCTGTGAAACATCCAGTACTTAAAAACGAGCAATATGTGATCGGGCATTGTCATGGTGCAATAGGAAGCCATTTTGAAGCAATGGACATTTCCTTTTAACGTGCTGTATCATTGTTCGCAGGACATTATTATAGTACGAGTCGTAGTACCGGGTTCGACATTGTGTTGATACACAATTCCTTCATAATAATAAAAAAATTATGGTCAGAACTTTACCAGCCGATTTCACAGTTTTTGCTTTCTTGGGAGTAGGTGAAGATGGATGTTTCCATTCACTGCTTTGTTGTTTTATGGTTGAGTCATAGTAATACAAACCAAGCTTCGTCTGCTGTGATAAGATGTTTTAAGACATTGTTGCCTTCTTGTTCCAGTCTTTAATCATATTGTACCATATCAAAGGTCTCCGATGTTGATTTTTGCTTCCATTTCGACAACTAGCCACGTCTTGTAGGCGCTCACAAATACGCTTTCAGTTCGATCACATGATACTCAAGAATACGAGTCTGTACACGCCAACTATCGGTAGCTTTGTTAATACAGACAACAAACTTTTCTTTTGCCACAGAAATTAACATTCCGATGAGTGGTTTTGTGGCGGTAAAATTAGTCTTATGACTACTGAACAGCCTACGTATTTAGAGATCTGTGGCCAATAATATATCCATTTAACTTTCAGGATAAATATAGAATAAATAAAAGAGCCCACTAAATTTTTTAAACATTTGAAATTCTTCAACCAACTAGCTCTTAAAAAAGATTAAATAAATCTTAAATGCTAACATGCACAAATTTTGTTATTGACATTATTATGTTTCATAAATTTATCTCAATGGTTAGTGTGTTTTTATTATCTTATCTCACAAATTATTTATTTCCTTATTTAATTAGTTACCTATTTCAATAAAGAAATAGAAAAGAAAAAAACTGATCATTTAAAACTGGCAAAATCATAAAATTATAATACCTTTGACTCTTTATATGTAGACATTCGTAAATATATCAAGAAGATTAACTTGTGGATTCCCTTAAGAGCATTTTGTATGTCATTCCTCAAGTTTAAATTATCTAAATCATAGTACCTAAAAAATATATTTATAATGAATATCACACAATAGAATATATATTACAAATGTAACAAAATATTAATAAATATTTCACAAAAAAAAAAAAGAATATTTAGAATGAAAGCTATTTAAAAATATTTAATCTTTTATACAATTAAATAATGTTGATGTATAATTTATACCATAATAATAAATTTTAAAGTTTCAAATAATAAATCTTTTAAATCTAATTTATAAACAAAAAATTAATTAGAAATAACATGAAAAGTAACAAACATTTATGTGTTTTTAAAAGGAGTGACAAACACATCAGTAATAAACTGCATGCAAGATCAAGCAATTAAAAATTCTATCAGTTAAAAAAATTATTCTATATTATCACAAAATACCAAAGCATTCAACATAATATATTTACCTTGGAGCCTGAGACAAATAAGATTCTAAGCATTTATGTAAACTTTCATCATAAACAATTTGTGACCAAAACCTAAGCAAACATAAGAACATGCATAAATGTGTGCATATATAAGTATATATATATATAATTAGCAGCTGGCAAAAGTTTTAAGATATTGTATTTTGCCATAACTTTTATTGAAAGCAAAATTTTTTTAACAGTGTATATATTAATAAGCAATTTGTAACTTTAGTCATCCTACATGGCATGCAACTAATGATATGTGCCAAAATTACTAATTTAAAGATACATATATAAAAAAAAATTAAGTCAATTCCTACTTTGAATGGATGAATAATAGAAAGTATTTTATTAACGATTGAAAATCTGAATGATACATATATATATAGGGAGAGAATGAGCTAATAATAGGAATTGAAAAAGAGCATGATTTGTCTGCATTGTTGCAACAATGCACGCCCGGTTTGGCTGAAAACAGGTTTTCGACGCCAACTTTTGTCTTTGTTTTAACAGTTACATTGTTACAACAATAGAGACGAATCTAAGTTGGCGTCAAAAACCGATAATTAATTTAATTAATTAATATTTGAAAAACTATTAACACCAAGTGTCATCCACTACAAGTTTAAAAAAATTATTTGAACTTGATTGGATGAATAGAAAGTATTTTATTAACGATTGAAAATTTGAACAAGATAAATATATATGTGATGAATACCCAGCCCTTCAAGTGTCAGTTGTGGTAAACTTCCTACCAGAACAACTCAACCCATCTCCCACATAAGGACATTGACTTCGACAGACTTACGAAAAACCACGAGAACGAACGATGCACTGGCTCCAGATTGACGCTGAAATAGGACTCGTTTTGTTATGGCTTGGAGTACAGACTGCTTTGCTGAATATTGAAATAAAATATAATATGATATGATAAATGGCTGCACATTGCATTTTTCCTGTCAATCTAAGAATTATTCCAATCCATGATATATATATATAGATAGATAGAGAGTGAGCTTATAGTAGGAATTGAAAAAAGTACCCAATTTGAATTTGAAAAGTTGAATGTAGGTGTTTTGAGATGATTTGATAAAACTCAAATTTTTGTTGCATGTGACACTGTCACACACACAAATACTTCTCTACCTCAGTGATTAGAGCAGAGGAATTCCATGCAGATGATGTGGATTCATATCCTATCCTAGGCTTTTAAATTACATTTCCATCATTTTCTTCTTACATGAGTAGCATGCTTTAATTTTAATTATAATGATTTAATTATACGACTTTATAATTTTGGATAACTCTGCATAGGTACGCAAATTAGCTTTAAATAATCATATTCCCGATTGTTCTAGAACGTGATGCTTCAGATATAAAATATGAAATACATTCGGCCTTGTAGTATGCGAAATTTGCTTTTTTATTCCTTAAAGCATAAGAATTCTATTTCTTAGGTGAAAATCTTGTTATTAGTATAAGTTTCTGTATGAAGACAGAACAAAATATTTCAGTGGCAATTTGTCTTTTAGTTATTAAAAAAAGCAAAAGAGAGAAGTTTCATATTCTGCTACTGCAAGCAAGTTTGGATTTTCAAAATTAACTATTGGTCAGAAACTATATTTATTTGAATCTATACCACACTTTTTTTCCAATATCAATGCTCCTGAAAATTGGGAGTGGCTTAGAATCAAAGGTGGAAAAATTCATTGTATGGGGGAAATAGAACATGATACCGACAGTGGGCTGTTATAGGTTCACATATGTATTTAAAAGTTTTTAATACTGGTTAAATTAATTATTCACTACTTTTTGTTCTCATTTTAATTTTTTAAAATTTCTTATATATTGGATATCAAACCATTTTACACTATTTGTTATTTTTTCACAAATATATGTTGAATGGGTTGCAATTTAGAATTTGATGGCTGCTTCAAATCCAATAAATACAGCATTAACAAAGTAGATGGATAAATTCTTTAAAAAACTAAAAACATTTTAAACAAATATAAAATTATCCATTATTTATTTACAGGTGCTAATTAAAAGTTATTATGCTTAACTAATTCTGTAAAAATTTAATAAATTTTTGATATAAAGTTTACATTAAACAAATAAGTTTTACATAATATTTAGTAAATTATAAATAAAATTCTTTTTAGGAGCTTAAAATCTTTAAAAAAATGTTGGTTTCTAATGTTTTGATAAACAATGGTAAGAGAATTCAACAGTTTGGATGAAAAATGAAAACATTAATAAATTGTTTACTGAATATGTGTTTATTAAAAAAAATATATAAGAAAATAAAAATAAAAGAGATAATTAATAGTTAACTTCTTAAACAGAGGGGGGGGGGTTGATTTAATAATTAAAAACATGTCTTAAAATATTTTGTCTTTTTAAATATAGCATGTTTTTATCATAAATTAAGATGTAGAAATACACAAGCAAACATACTAAGTCAAAATGTAAATTGAATAGATATAAGTTTTATAATTCATGGTTTATAATTTGTATAACTCACAGATAATACTGCCTATTTTTAAATTTTAATTCCAAAAATAAAAATGATTAAGTATTTCTTAAAAAAGGAATTGATACAAATAATAATTAAAAGGTATTCTGATCTTTTTCAAAATAATTTGATTTAATTATACATTTTATGACTATTTTTTAAAAGCTTTATTTGTCTTAATTGAAAATTCTTCAAAAATTATGTGAATTATTATTCAACTATACATATATATATATATATATATATAAAAAGAGAGAGAGAGAATAAATATCAAAAGTTTAACTAACTGCACTCTTCAATTAATTTGGATTTTACAATAACAAAAATCTTTTGAAAGACACAGATTAAGTAGAATAAATGAACATACATGAAAAAAAAGGGGTTATTCCTTTTGATATACAGTACCTATGGTAAGGTAATTTAAGTACCCAATGCAAATCTTCTTCCAAAAACCAAGCTAATTCTAACCACTCTTCATCTTCTGCAGTTGTACTACTTTGCCCAGTGTCCTTCGCAAAATTTGGTAGGGGTTTAAAATACACATATTTTCTTTTTTCCATAAAACCAATGTGCTATAAAATTTTAAAATAAAAAGTTTAATTATTCATAAAATTCTAAAGACAATTCATTACATTCATAATATAAAAATGTGATCTAATTTAAAGTATCATATATCAATATATTTTGAAATGAATAAGTACTTAATATAAACTTTTATTTCACAAAATTCAATTTCAACTTGCTTGCTATTGTGTAAACTTTAAATGGATATTCATTAATCATGGGTCAGTCAACTACACAAATGTTGTGTTTGTTAATATGTTATTAAAAAATGTACAATTCAATTATTTCATACAGTGTCAAGTAGTTATAGGAAATGAGTGAACTAAGCTGAAACATGTAACAAATTAATATTCTCAAATTATCATGTTTTTATACAAATTAACAAAACAGACTGTAAAATAAAACAAATAATTTGTTATAAAAAAATAACTAAAATAGCATCTAAATAAATTTGACAATTATTCTAAAATAACATTCTTTCGGATTCTCCCCTAAAAAAAAATTTAAACTAACCATATTTTTTATTTCATAAAATTTTCTTGAAATCATGATTGGAATCAGTACATCAAGTTGTAACGATCTATTGGAGAAATCCATCGATATTTCTCACTTCAATTAAAATGAGATGATTTTGATCATGTACAACTTTAGGTTTTTAATATAACTCTTTAATGCAATTATTTATTGTTTTTGACATTAAAATAAAAATTAAAAAAAGCATCTATACTTTTTCCATGGCAACTATAAAATTAATATAGTATAATTCTTTTTCCCACAATTTTAGATACTAGAGCAGACTGTTAGATTATATTATTGTTATTGTCCCCTGATATAAATCCAACCACACATATATGTATGAATATAAACCCACTCGAACATAATTGTAAGGATATAAATCCAATTGAACATATAGGTATGGATATAAATCCAACTGAACATATATGGAACATTATCAACAGACACCTGGTAGCTTATCGTCAGCCACCAACAGTGATTCCAGAGTTGTGATTGGTACTACAAGAGGAATGAGAACAAGAATGCCTTAACAGCTCCTTAACAACTTTGTATTCAGAAAATGCATAAACAATGTTAAAGTGATCTTAACTTCTAATTCAACGGAATTTTCTCGGCAACCACCAGTTACATGGACAGTTTGATCTTTTGTCCAGCTGTACTCATAGTTAATTTTTTCAATAATGTTCCATTTCATCCTTTGGATTTTTTTTTTTTAAAATCTTATTTTACTTTTCTTATTTTCTTGCATATGGGATCATTTGTACCAATTTTGAACACTTCTGATAAACACAGCATTAGAAAACTATCTCATTCTTATATCTTGCACACTAACATATATTATTATATACTTATTGTATTATGCAAGTATGTAAAAAAAATGTAAAAAGTCTGATTTCTTACAAATCTTGCTAAACTGAAACACCCACGACTGTAATTATTCTTTTCCCAATGATTATTCAACAAACAACTTCAGAAAAAAACACAATTTCAGCTTTATTAATTATCTTCATAATATTCAAGTATTATCACTTTATTTACAGGTTTATACAATTCTGTTGGCAGAGAACTGTAAAATATTTCGATTTTAAAATTTAATGTTTATTCCCATTCTCTTGCTATGTGAAATCTCAGTTTTAATAATTTTAAATTTCATTTAAATATGGAAAAATTGAAACTGCAGAAAAGCCAGTTTAATAATAAATTGAAAAAAGAATTTTCACTCCTCATATCGATAAAAAGACACTTTTCTGCAATATTTGCCGCAAAAAAATTTTGAATCGCAGTTCGGAGCAGAGTAGTCATGACAAGGCACTATGGTTTCCCGGTATTAATGCAGCAGTTGAGAGAATGTTTTCAATTGTTAAGAATTTTTGAAAACTGAAAAATCAATACATTGTGGATACTCAAACTGCAAAACTTGCAGTGAAATTCAATATAAAAAATAGTTCTTGTACAGATATTTGTAATATTTTGTGAGAAAAAGACACATTTACAAAAAAATAATCATTCAATCAAAAAATTTTCAAATTTAAATAATTATAATAATACATAATCATTATTTATTACATCATAATTCTTTCTGTTAAGCAATATTTTTTTATTTACAGTATTTGTTTCTTTGTATATCAGCTCTTTTTCTCTATGAAAAAAAATTTCTCACTTAAATAAATCAAGCTATTCCAGAATGACCCAAACATAATAAATTGTAACGTAAAAAATAAATGTAGACTTGCTTGGTTTCTAAAATAAATTCTTAAATGCTATAGATTTTTTTTTTTAAAAAAGTGGCTGTTGGAATAAAAACTTAAATAAGGTTTGGCTGTTGTTATATATATGTTCAAAACATTGTTAATAATACTAAAAACTATTATTAAACTTAGAATTGTGAAAAGAAAGTGAGGTTTTAAACACATAATGTGTTTTTCACAAAACATGTTAATTTTAAATCACAAGAGTAGTTAGATTAAAGAAAATATCTTAATTAGCCATTTTATCATTTTTTTTTTTTTTTCTCCTTACTTATTTTATTCCAGTATTGTATAATTTTTGGATTCATATTTTAAAAATCTTTTCTGTAGAACCAGCATTGAAAACCCCATTTTCTATTTTTAATTGAGCATTAATCATTAACAGCAATTAAAACTGTTACTTGGTACACTATTTTTGTAGTTTTTAAACATTAATGTCCATAAAGTGTGTAAAACTGTAAATTAAATTATTTGTAATTTATATTACAGCTTAGATGTTAATAATTATTTTTAAGTGCATAAAAACTACTACATGAATTATTAAAATATAAATTATATTAATTATTAAAATTATTTAAATCATAAGAATATTTAGACACACAATAATACAAATTTATAAAGAATATTAATTATAATGATTTAATACCTATTATACGTCTCAACATCCTTTTCCATGAAAATCATCTCTCTACCTTCTACAGTATTTTTTTAAAATTAATCCATAATGATAACCACAAAGTAGAAAAACAGAAATATAAAAAACAATACTTTACACTAGAAAAAAGAATATTTGAAATGTATTTTTAAGAAGAAAAGTTTTAAATCAAGACAAAGTTCCACAACTTTAAAAATGCCAAGCCCTTTTTAGAAATTTAACTTTGTATAGAACTAAAGCAATTTAACTAACAAATGATCAATCATTATAAAGAACATAATATTAATAAAAAAATCCAAACATAAAAAAAAACCATTAAGCTCTCTTTACCAATGCTGATACAATATTTATATCTCCATTTCTGTTATTCACTTGCAATTGTAACTCATCCAGAGGTCTACCATCAAACTGGGCCTAGAAAATTCATGATAGAAATTTATTTTAAAAACATATTTAGATGCATTTCAATGTCATTAAAGAGCTTGTTAAATTCAAACTATTAAAAATCTTGAGCAAAATTTAAAGTTACAAATAAACAAATATATATATATATATACACTCATGAACAAAAAAATTAGTGCACAAAGAAATAATTGCAGGATCATAACAGAACCTGGCAAGAAGGTACATTTCGGGGAGATTTGCGAATGATTAGAAATGCAGCATGATTGAGCATTACGTATAGCCGGTAAAGGGCGTTTAATGTCATTGAAGTTCCTCCAAGATCTGACGAAGTAAGATAAGATCAATAAGTCCATTGATTCTGATGAAATCGAGCACAAGAAGAGGAGAAGTATAAAGATCCTCTTGAGAAAGGCCCAGATAGTCCAGAATGTGCTCGGGTGAAGACTGTTGAACATTATATTTGTTATACGTTTTGAAGGTTTTAGTGTTTTCACAAAACTTTAGACTATTTATATGTCCAATAGCAAGACGTGCAATGGCAGTGGAGGAGTTTCTATCACAGGAGAGAGAAAAAGAAAAACTAGGCATTTTGCTTTGGTACCAGTAATGAGTAGGAGGCTTCATTTATTCCTTAATGAAATCTAATTTTTTAAGTGTGAAGAATTCATCAGAAAGAAAAAGTAGACGGAGTTTGTTGATAGTAGCCCTCCTCTTTCACAAGTTTGTCCGAAAGGTCACTCCTGTGAATGTTAACGTGTGATGGCTCCACACGAATTCTCTGACTATTTGGACAAAAATTCTATCATCTTGGGAACTTGAATGCTAAACACATTTTATGGGGTAGTTCTAGCAACAGGAGAAGACATGATTTAATATCTAATTACATTAGACTCATTCTTTTCTGTGATAATCAAGCAGTGATATGTTTTTATTGAAATAGAGGGGAAAATTTAAAAACTAAGCATATAAACACCAAATATTAATTTTATTTTAAGTTTAAAGAGTTCAATAAAAATTATTTGTATAAAAACCAGAGAAAATCCTGTTGATTGCTAAAATTAACCTTAACTTATTAATAAAATTAAACATGCAACAGGTAAAATATTTTTCTGTATAAAATGTTTAAATTGGTTGTTTTACAATGACCAATGGGGCTGATTGTTGGTTTCAAAGGAATATTCAAACCATGTGTGGTTTTTCTGAGAAGTAACCAAAACCTGATTCGTTTTTATGGACACTAACTAATGCCCAACCCCACAGAGGTGCATTTGTCAATGATGATCTGGAGGTAAAGGATATTCACTGTACAGTGTGGCCTGCAAGGTTGCCAAACCTAAATACTATACAGCAGTGTTTCTCAATTCAATTAACACTAAGGATCGATAAACTTTTTTGGTGTGGTATTTTATCGTGGACAAATAGCTTTAGCGACATAATCTTTTTTAATATAAAATTATAGAATTGAAATAATTTTTTGACCAGTTTATTTCTAATCATTTTACATATTCACTACATTAAAAGATATATTAATACTCTTAAACATTTATTTCAGTCTAAAAACAATAGTAGATTAAGAACACTGCCAATGTACCTATTGGTGACAACTCAGAAAAGCAATCTTCAATCTATGAACCTTACAATTTATAAGCAACGTATTTGGTTATACTGATTTTATTTAGTCATGATAGAATACATTGAATTTAACTTTGCATTTTTTTTATTCAATAATTCTCTTCTTTCCCTGAACAGAAATTTAACACCAGCATACATCAAAAATTATTAATCACAGAAATTGAAAAAATAAGAAAAAAAAACTGAACAAAAATAATTTGGAAACAAATGTCTAATATTAACTCCTTAACTACCATTGGTGTATGTATATGCATTGCTTAGGTGGTGCGTTAACTGCCCTGGTGTATACTTATATCTTTTTCAGTGGTGCAACAGCCCCGGAAAGGTCTCAAGAATTTACTTGCAGGTCTCTCTTTTTTTGGCTATGGCCTTTTAATCAGTCACTCTTAGGATAAAGAAATCCCTCTTTCTAGGTAGTCAACCCATTTGAGGTTGGGTCTACCATTAGTTCTTGTTCCAGTGGGACTTGGCCAAAAAGATTTTTTGTGTTCAACTTTCTTTGTTCAATCTAATAACAAGGCTGGCCCATCTAATTCTTTGGAATTTTATTTATTTGACAATGCCTGTTTCCTTGAAGCATGGTAGAGTTTTAAATTTGAGGGTCTGTGCGAAATGCCATCAACTTGAGTTCCCCCCAAAATGGCCCAGTACTTATGTATTAGCGTCACTGCAGTAAAATTGATGCTGTGCGAATCATACCATGATATCAAAACAACAAAAACTCTAATGTGTTTTACATAAATAAATAAAAAAAATCAGCCACAGAATTGATGAAAACTGGCACAGTTTGCGAATGTTTTTGCCAATTTCAGTTGTTTTTTTAGCAACAAATAAAATTGTCTAAAAGGCTCTTTATTGATGGGATTGGGTTCCATCTGAATACTTCAGAATGTTTAGTTCAATAATTTACAAACAGTACTCTAGAAGCATTATATTTTGCAATAGGTTACACTTTTTATTAAGGATATAAGCATTCCATAGCGATTGATTTGTGAATTGTCAGAAAATTTTTTATGTAATATTTTCCTAGTTTTCTGAGAGTGGGATAATATGACATTTCTTGGTCACATAAATCAATAATCACAAATAACAACTGGTTTCATTACAGTTTTGTTTGCCTTGCATTTCAACAAACAGGAAATTGTATCATGAACTGCACTCATCAGAAAAACTCTTTTTGTCCTGACATTACCCCTTTGGTAAGCAAGGACTTAACCTTTAGGGAATTTCTCCTTTTCAAAATTCGGAGGAAGGTCCTTTCTGGTCTTATTTACTGTGCCATATGTGTCTGTTTTTTTCTGGAATTAAAATGGCTGCTAATTGTGTACACATGTAGTAGTAGTAGCAGTCCATAGTTACCCAATAAACTTTGTCAAAGATTCTGTCCATTAAGCAGGAAACAATATTACTTGAAACTATAGTTTGTAAATTTAGGGTTACACACAGTTCCATTACTTGTGTTTATCAGAAAGCCTGAAATACATCCAGTTTTTGGTTTGCAAAGCACAAAAAAACTTAAAATTAAATCTTACTCCTTTTTTTGGTGATAAATATTTTCCAGCTAAGTCTACCTTTGAAGCCTTCTACCTAAAATTCTCCTATATGCACAGGTTATTATCTGGTATATAAAGATTTTAAAATATGTTTCAAAGATATTCCAAGGTGACATAAATTTTACTTAATTTTGGCCATGACTGATTGTCTTTATCAAACTCTTCGATGACAAATGAAGAAATTTCATCAGGAAAATAAACCTATCTTTCTGAATTACATGTTGAAAAATTGGAGTTTGCATATGTGATGTTTACACCAATAATATTCCTGTTTTGGCATTTTTACAACTCTTTGGAGAAACAAAACAGAAAAGAATTATCTAAGTTCTTTTCTCATTGGTATCTGCCATTTTTCCACCTTGATCTTTTTTATGAACTGCCTTATTAAGGTATCTGATGATCTCTCATACTATTATCATTATCTGTAATATAACATCAGCAAAAAAAAAGTTCTAAGTAATCCAAAATAGTTGCATCATTTTCCATAGTGAAAGTTATTCCAAGAAAAGGAACAGAAGCAGGAGATGGAACATTTTGAATATAAATTTTGCATCACTGTCGAAAATTTTGATTAGAAAATGAATCTTCAGATTCATCACTATCCACAGAGATATCTGAGAAATTCTCACCCGTTTCGCTACAACTATTTTCAACATACTTGAAATCAGAATCAGAACTGGAAACATTGCCAGAAATATAAATTACATCACTCAAGAAACGTTTCCTGCCAGACATCTTAGATCTATGAAAAGAGAGAGTATAATGTTTCAAAACATGCTTGTATATTTCACAGAACCATAGACAACTAACCATGGACATGTGTTAACTGAGATCTCAATTCAATGAAACTAGAAGAGCCAACAGGGCCGGCACTAGCAGTTTTGCCACCCCGGACAAAATGGAAAATGCCCCCCTCTACATATACACTATTTTAAGTTTTACGAAATTCAGGACATAATTACTTGTTATTGTTTCAAACGAATGAAATGAAAGAGGGAATCGTCTACTTAAGCAGGGCAATTTCTTCTAAAAATAGTCTACTAATGGAGGGGACCATAAGCATTTGTTTTAACTTATAGTAAATACACTCAAGATTAAAATAAAACATCTCCTGTTGCTCTCTATATCTACCAAAACCTCTCACTACCCTTGTCCCCTTTTGGATAACTAAAACCGGACATTGTAAGGGTGAAAGGAATGTCCATTGTGACCTCACTCTGGGATGGGGAGAAAGTTACTAGTGAAAGATGTGTAAACATATTAAATTTAATTCTTTAACATATACTCCTGCCTCGAACCCTTCAAGTTTCAACATAAAGGAAAACTGTCATTAAATATAGAGTACAAAATAAAAAAATAAGATATGTTAAATGAAATACCAAACTTACACCCAATAATATTTCAGAAAATACATCAAATTTTTTGTAACAAAAAAAAATATTTTTCAAATTTGATCCAAATGCCACCATTAAAATCTGCCACCCCGAGCAAGGGTCCGGTTTGTCCGGCCCTGCAGCCACCCCTGAAGAAAAAATGAAACTGTGAACAGGAAAAATGTGGGTTGCACACCTAAATAACTTATATGATCATTCTATATAAGAAAGAATGCACTAAAGAAAACAGGATGTCTATTTAAAAATAGACAATCCAACACCCGTAAAATGCAATTTTTTCATAATTTGTACATTAAAAATGAACTTTTTGTTAGGGTATTGGAATTTAAATAATGAAATATAATTTAAATTTAATTATGTATGTAAATAAACTTTGGCACAAATTCTTCAAACATTAGTCAATAAGCAAACAAACACAATATGGATAATTTATCAAAAAATCACTCAAAAGAACCAAAAACTTTTTATAGCCTAGATTATTCTTTTCATATTTTCTACTTATCTCTCAAAACTTGAAAGCTCTAAGTTAAAAAAATTCAGATTTACAATTTGTATTTGTTCACTTAATACCCAAACAAAAAAAGGGGTTGAATTATTGCAAAAAAAAAAGACACTTTTTTTCTTATTTAAAATGTAAAGGCTTGTTTTTTATTATGCTAAATATTTTGTTACCTTACTAATTATTTACATGAACATATGTAACAAAATTGGTATGCTTTATTAAAACAAAGGAATACTTAATTTAAATAAAAAAATAATTGAATTTAGAATTTGATATTTTTAAAGCATTCATTAAAACAATCAAATTATGAATTTCAAACATGTTATCACAAAATCCATACCACCTTTTGATGTACATGTCAACATACTTATAAACTAAATATGTATGTAAATAATAGTATCAAAAATTTCAAGTAATCAATTATTGTAGGAAGAGTAGCACTTTAATATAACTATGAATTTTAAAACATTTTTTTAAAAAAATTATTGGTATCCTTCTTTGTGGTATTTTGACCAAGCATCCTGCTTTACACACACATAGGTAAAAAAATATACAAAAACCATCAAATCAAAGGAAAAATTCACTCTTAAGTGAGTGAATGCAAGCTAAAAATGATTTGTGATAAAAAAAAAAAAAAAAAATATTCAGAACAAATTGTCAACAGATGACTTGACCATGATGTAAAAATGAGGTAAGAAAAAGAAAGTTTTATGTTTTTTTAAATGATCATGTACTAATAATTAAACCATTTGAACATGCATACATAACGTAAATCAGATTTGTAAATAAGTATTAAAGATTCGGTTTAAAAAAGGCGTCACAATAATTTTAAAACTTATGCACATTTCCTCGTTCAGTTTCTTTAATTCATATTATAGAAAAATCAGCTGAGCAATTAATTTACAATCAAATGAACTTTATAATTACATTCCTTTTTTATACTTAAGTCAAATACTTACAGAATATGGATCTGCAGCAGCCATGAAAAATACAGAAAATGCTAACAAAAATTTATATGGTTTAATCAAGAAGTCTATATTTTAAAAATTCCCGTAATTCTAGCTCCTATAAGTTACCACAGGAATATTGACAACTGAAAACTCATGTCCGTACGACCACGTTCACCTGAAGTGAAACGAAAACTTTAATAAATATTGCATGTATTCATTTCAATTTATGAAAAAATTCCGGCATTAAACGTCAAATGAACGGCAGAAAAATACGGCCACGCAAATTTTTAAAGAAACAGTCACTAGTCAGAAGAAATGTAATACTCTTTCCCCTGCTTATATAATATTCAAAAACATGATATATTAAGAAAATTAAGGGAACTTTTTTTAGAAAATAGTTCAAAATGTGCCAAGATCACCAAACACAGCGAATACCATCCATGTAGGTGTCCGTCTATTACAGCTGCTCACAGAATTAGAGTAAATAAATTAGAAATTGTGCGGTTCTTCTGCAACATAGAAAATCTGACATACAATTACACCTTTTAAAGAAAATGCATTTTTTTAATGTCATTTTCGGGCTTATTTCCGATTTGAAACTTTGAACCAGTTTAAGAACAATATTTTGAGTGTAGTTAAAAAGATTAAGGTATCAGAAATTTGTTTGTTAATTAAACACTTAAAAAATCAGTTCCTTTACATTAAGGATCTTCAACCTTTCATGCCTGAGTGCCAAATTAATAAATTTACAATGATCAGCGGGCCACATCAATAAATTCACAGTGATTCGTGGGCCACATGACTGTGAAAAAAATATCGTGCCTCTCTATGCTGAAGTATAGAAGTCGAAGTGTTCTTGTTCTAGCTAAATTATTGGGATTAAGTTCAACATTTTTTTTCTTCTACAAACTATTATACGGCAGTCGGAATTAAAAATGTTGAATTTTCTGTCATCCAAATCATTTTGCTTTCAATGTTGAATTTTCTGAAATTTAAACCCAAGAATCTAGTTGGAACAGTGGAGCATGGAGGTGGAGGCATTTTTACACGGCGGCGGGTAAATCGGTGTAGCAGTGGTATCTAATAAGCCAGTAACAGCCTCCAGACTGAAGTGTTCATTTTGATCTGGTGGTATGTTACTTGTTTGCGAAACCGAAAGTCGAGGGTTCTGTCCTTCGGATAAGCGCCATTTCAATGGCGATCCTGGTTGAATTAAGAAAAGCGTAACCTTCTGAAATGTCGTGGTGTCATTTACCAGCAAAAAGAGTAACCAAAAACTCATCAGACTCACTTGACGCAACTCCTCCAGTTAACAGCAACAAACCACACACTCGCCATAACTATTAGATTTATGAGTGTTTTAATATGTTCTTCAGAACATATATATATTTGAAGTGTTTAAGGTAAACGGCCATATTTTCAAAACATGCCTTTATCCAACAGATGGCTTTGTTTGCAACTCGGATGACGTCAAAGCGATAATGCGTGTAAAAAGATAACCCGTCGTTACTATAGCAACGGGGTGTGGTTAAGAAGTCGGTTATAGTCGGTTTCAGAACGCATGCGCAGTTGCAGTAAAATAAACAAACTATTCAAAACCATAATCAAATGGTGAGGACAACGGGGTGGTGCAGTGTTGGTTGAAGGGGTGGAACAGGGGAAAGAAGAAAGTTTTGAAAGTGCTGTCTTGTAGAATTACCGCGGAAATGGGTGCGCAGTCTTTTTTTTTTTTTTTTTAAATTCGTGCAAATATTTTGGGATATCCACAAGTGAATGAACAAGTACGTTTACATTTTCTTGGGTATCTTAAACATTGCCCAAAGGGTTAAGAATAAAGATGGAATATTTGTCTCAGCGTATTTAATTCAAATTTTTTTTTATTTTGTTATTTATTTGTAATTAATATTGTTATTTAATTATAATTATTGTTGGTTTTTTTTATAATTATTATGTTATTTATTTATAACTATTTTTGTTGTATATTTATAGCTATTCTTATGTTAATTATTTATAATTATGTAATACGAGTAATCTTATGCATTATTCTTATTTTTTACAATTCAACGATTATTCTTTTTTATAAAATTACTGTTAAATTATATTATATGATTATTATTTCTAATAACTGTTATTAAATCGTACTATATGAATATTATATATAATTACGATAAAATAATATAAGGTTATTATATGCTGCTTATAATACTATTATTACTACATGTTACTTTTTATTACATATTATTGATATTCTTTATTGATTGATCTAGGTTATTCTCAATCTCTTCCTGTATCCTTTATTTGAAATACCTTTC
Source organism: Trichonephila inaurata madagascariensis (assembly GCA_019973955.1). Taxonomy (NCBI): domain Eukaryota; kingdom Metazoa; phylum Arthropoda; class Arachnida; order Araneae; family Nephilidae; genus Trichonephila; species Trichonephila inaurata. Next base: position 40,344 of record BMAV01022158.1, on the reverse strand, counting down.
AATGTATTTCAAAACAATCCTTTAAAATTATTGTGTATCAATAAATTTCCTCTAGACCCTTTATTGGTTTCCCAATCCAGCAAAAGGGTGCTGCTTGGCTTTTTACCCCAATATCAAATTAGTTCCACACCTTTAAATGTATGTATAGTTACAGATTTATTATAAATTTTATGATTGGCATTATTGTTTTAAAATTGATTTCATTATTATTACATGCCGAAAGCACCATACTTTCAAATCTGAGTATCCTTTCAGTTTCCAAAAGATGTAAATAACTAATAATTGATATAATAGTTTGTACCCCTCATTTGTCTATAGTAGTGGTCTTCAAATTGTGTTCCACGAAGCATATTGAAGAGTTCTATGAATCATTAAATTTTGTCAAAAACAGAGCAAGCTCATCTCAGCTATTTAAACTGAAAATTTTTTTTATACGGAATAACTTTTCTTGTATACTTAAACTTTTATTATAATATTGTTACGTAGATCCGAGGGTTCGTGAATTTTATGCTAAACAATCACAAAGAAAATAAACAGTTCTGCAAGAGCGATGCGAATTTATTAACAAAAATCTAATCCTTTAAATACAGGATTCACCAGCAATGTTCACAGAGTAAATATCCGAAGGTCTTCACACCTTCAACAGCAATCAACACAATAACCAGTGTTTAAAAATACGCGTAAGTAAAGATTATTCACAAGCACAGCCGAGCTAATCGCTAGTCAAAACAATCCTCACTACTCGCTGGTTTAATCCAGACTCCCCCGCCGTTCCGGCTAGCATCTTATTTATAGGCGCGACAGAAACTTCTAGAAATATAGCCGCTCGTGACATTAGTGGAGAGATCCACTACTTTCTAGAAGATTCCAGAGGGCTCTGAACTCGCCAACATGGTCGCCAATGACGCCAAAATGGTCGCCAAATTGGCCGCCAACTTGGTCTCCAAAAATTATGCCAACTTGGCTCTACCGCCAAGATTTCGCCAAGTTCTCATTGGATCGCCATTATAACGTAAGGTGCTTGTGAATGGTACAATTTTAACATGAAATAAACATAACATAGAGTAATACAAATACATTAAACACTCAAATACAAATTATTTACACTATTTACACAAAATTCGTAACACTGCCCCTCCTCAAAGACTGCACGTCCCGGGCAGTACAATCCTTGAGTAAGAGGCATCTATTTACAGGCAAACTACTCACATAATAATCACATATAAAGTAACAAATGTACTCCACAGCATATACAAAGCAAATAAATTCAAAAGAGATGTGAACATAAATTCCAATATTAAAATAAATCTAAGGAATCAAAAAGAAATAATTTACATTATTTACAAAATAATTAATGACCATGGTGTGAACTTAACGATCTTATTCCTCTTGGCCAAGATAAGGGGCTAGCCTATTGTAATGTATTACCTTCGGTTTTGAGTGCGGTGATTTCTGTATCCACCCCACAACGTCATTCAGTCTTTTTAGGACTGTGTAAGGACCTTCCCAGTTTTCTGCAGCTTTGGAGGTCCTTTGGACGTTTCGGATTCCATAACCACATTTTGTCGCCTTCGTGGAAGTCGTGTCGGTTGCTCTTGCGTCATATCGGGTCTTCATCCCCCGGAACCCAAAGCCGATTCTTTCCTAGCCAAATGATGTATTTCCTCCATCCGTGCCTGGAGTTTCTCGACATACTCCTCAGGCGCCAAGGAACATCTGGTGGTCGGCTAAAAGAAAATCTGCAGGCAGACAAAATCTCGTCCAAAAGAGCATCTAGGATGGGGAATAGCCGGTGGTCTCGTGAACGGCACTCCTGTAGGCAAGCAGGAAAAAAGGGCAATTTCTTGTCCCAGTCCTGTTGATTACTGGATACCAGGAGAGAGGCTGTTCAGGATGGTCCGATTGAACCTCTCTACCATGCCGTCAGACTGAGGATGCAAATCTGTTGTCCTGGTTTTGTCGATGGCGATAATTTCACACAGTCTCTTGCAAACTGCAGAATCGAATTTTTCCCCCTTTGGGATCGGAGTGCGGTTGTAGAGGGACCCCGAATCGTGAGATCCAGTGTTGAACTAAAACCTCTGCAATAGTCGAGGCCTCTTGGTCGGGAATAGGATAGGCTTCAGGCCACTTAGGGAAGTAGTCCATGACAACCAGGATGTTGTTGTTGCCATCTGATGATCTCGGAAGTGGACCTAGGTTGTCAAAAGCTATTCGTTCGAAAGGCGCTCCGACATTATACAGCTGCAGTCTTCCTCTAGTGCGTTTTCTTGGACCTTTGCGTGCAGCACAGGGATCCCATGTGCGACAACACTTTTCCACGTCACTACGCACATTTTTCCAGTAGAAGCGCTCACGAACTTTTTGTAAGGTCTTCATAACACCAAAATGACCTCCAGTTGGACTGCCATGGAGTTCCTTAAGGACCGTTGAAATTCTTGTCTTTGGGAGTATTAATTGCCACCTGAATGTTTTTCCATCGTTAGACTCCCATTTTCGATATAAAACAACATTTCTCGGAGAGTCCCAAAGAGCCCAGTAACGCTTCGTTTGTAGGGTGGAAAGGGGCGATGTCTTGCCAACTGGGCTTTTTGTCGAAAGACTCTTTGAATTTAAATTGGTTTTATTTCAGAATCACCAGTTGATCTTTTCGGACACTCTCATCACTCCACGGGTCCAATTCCGATGTTGATGGTGTCGTAACTTGACGGACTACTTGATCTATTACGCCAAATTTCTTTTCAACTCTTGAGCAGTATCTACTGTTCGCTGGGCAAGTTATTCTCGAAGGGGCGTCTCCATTCCCCTCTGTTGATCCTTTTCGGTTTCTACACACTTCCTTAGACTCGACTACATTTGCACGATGCGGATGTTCCTTGTTTATTTGAGGGCAGTTATTTCTTTGGTGCCCTTCTCCACCGCACCCCCAGCATTTGGTGCTACGATCTTTCTTATTGTTTCGGGGGCAGTTACTTATGAGATGCCCTGGTTCACCACACCCCCAACACGTGATACTACGTTTCCTCCGGTTCTGAAGTTGAGCCATTAAGTCTTGAATTTCTTCTTTCAATTTCTTCATCTCCTTCATCCATGGAGATTCACAGGGGGCATCCGCAGTCACTCTAGTTTCACGGATGGAATAGCTGTCTCTGCAACTGGCTTCATCGGCGACCTCCAATTTCAGGGCATATAACAGGGCAGATTTAAGACCTTGGACATCTGCCATTCTTACAGCTTTCTGGATTCCCTCATCCTTCAATCCATCCACGAAATACTGCAAAGAGATTACTTCTCGCACAGTTGCTGGGTGGTCGGAGAAAGCCAAGTTGGCGAGCCTTTCTACTTCAAATGCATACTCCTGCAAGCTGTCTCCAGTTTCCTGGAATCTTATTTTTATCTGAAGACATGCGTAGTCCTTGGAGTATTTTTGGCGAGAACCGAAGATCCAGAGCATTATACTGGGAGTTCAAATTCAGGCGCTCTGTGTCGGGAAGAGTCTGCAGTACTTCAGCAGCTTCTCCCCTAAGGGATGCTGCTAGCTGACATGCTTTCACCCCTTCAGTCCATCCATTGGCTTCAGAAATTATTGAGAATTGAGTCTTGTACACCTCCCAGTTGGTTTTTTCCATCATAGGTAGACAGTTTCACTGATACTGGTGAAACAGGAACAGGTACTGCAGAAGCTGGCACAAACTTGTTTTCATTCTTTGTATTCCCACAAGCTAGAAGCTTCTTTTCCAGATCAAATCGCTGGGTAAAATTTTCAGCGACTTCTTCAATTCTTTCTTCAACATGCTCTTTAATTCTTCCTATTTCTTCAACTTGCTCTTTAATTCTTTCTATTTCTTCAACTTGTTCTTTAATTCTTCCTATTTCTTCCCCTACTTTCTTCTCTATCTTTTCTTCAACTTTCAATGCTATTTTTTCTTCCACGCTATCGATTTTTTTTAAAAGTATTTCTCAGCTCTTCTTGACATTTCTGTACGTTTTCCAAACCTTTTCCCATTTTATTCTTTACTTCATTCTTAGTATCATCCAGACCTTTCTGCATTTCTTGTTGGCCTTTCCTAGTCTTTTCTTGGCTTCTTTGCATATTCTCCATTCTCTCCTTAGCTTCTTCTTGGCTTCTCTGCATATTTTCCATTCTCTCCTTAGTTTCTTCTTGACCGCTTTTCAAGGCATTGATGCCTTCCAACAGAGCCTTCAGTTGCTCATCCATCGCTCTTGTTGTTGGCATAAAATCCCACTTCTGACACCAAACTGTTACGTAGATCCGAGGGTTCGTGAATTTTATGGAAAACAATCACAAAGAAAATAAACAGTTCTTCAAGAGCGATGCGAATTTATTAACAAAATTCCAATCCTTTAAATACAGGATTCAGCAGCAATATTCACAGAGTAAATATCCGAAGGTCTTCACACCTTCAACAGCAATCAAACACAATAACCAGTGTTTAAAAATACGCGTAAGTAAAGATTATTCACAAGCACAGCCGAGCTAATCGCTAGTCAAAACAATCCTCACTGCTCGCTGGTTTAATTCAGACTCCCCGCCGTTCCGGCTAGCATATTTATAGGCGTGACAGAAACTTCTAGAAATATAGCCGCTCGTGACATTAGTGGAGAGATCCACTACTTTCTAGAAGATTCCAGAGGGTTCCGAACTCGCCAACATGGTCGCCAATGACGCCAAAATGGACGCCAAATTGGCCGCCAACTTGGTCGTCAAAAATTATGCCAACTTGGCTCTACCGCCAAGATTTCGCCAAGTTCTCATTGGATCGCCATTATAACGTAAGGTGCTTGTGAATGGTATAATTTTAACATGAAATAAACATAACATAGAGTAATACAAATGCATTAAACACTCAAATACAAATTATTTACACTATTTACAAAAAATTCGTAACAATATAATAAAATATATTTTCTGTTTTTGTGAATATTCTATTCCTTAAGATCCTGGGTTCCACAAAAAAATTTTGAACACGTTAGTGCAATATTTTGTAAAATTCAACAGTTTTCAAATGGAAAAAGCAGCTCATTTAATATATGAAAAAAAACATCTATAAGAGAACATTTCCAAAAGAAAGAAGTAAGAGAATATTTCACAGGAGAGAACTAATCATGGATAGATAAATCAGTAAATTTGCTAGTGAAGGAGAGAGAACAAGAGATTCAACATTAAAATCTAAATTTAATGAAACACAGCTCCCCTAAATTTTAGATTGCACACACAGGAATTCTTACTCAACAATAAACATTGTTAGCCATTCAAAACAATACATTTAAGAGGAAAATATTTACAAAGTTAACGCAGAATATGAAATGCGACTACTGATAACTTCAACAAAGTCAGATTTTGACAGTTTGTTTGAAAAAAATATGCAAGTACGTCCCAGCTACTAAATATAATTATTAGGTAGCTGCCACTTGGAGCACATATTCATATTACTAATGATTAACTTTTATTATCATTATATATTGAAATTTTTTTAACAACAAATCCAGTATTTTGCTTTAATTGTTTTTACAAAGTATCTACAGCATGTTGAACTACTTTAAATAGTATTTTCAGATATATTCCAAGTGTGTGTGGAATGGGGTTCAAAATACCTTGTTCTAAGGGTTCTGTGAGTCAGAAAGTTTTAAGACCACTGGTTTATTGGAACGGAATCTTCCTTCACACACAAGTTCCATCATTTTAAAATTTTCTAGGAGAACATAATCTATGTTTATATTTTTCAAACATGTATGGAATTATTTGAAAAAAACACATTTTTATTAGTACTTGGAAGGTTTGTGAGGACAAAGCCTGGGAAATAGCAATTAGACGTCTCCAATTTTTAAGCCAAGTTAAGCTTTTGCTAAAAACTTGAGGAGAATCAGCATTTCTTATAGAGAATTTCTCTCTCTATCATTAAATCTTTCTCCTTCATACCAATGATGTTAGTTATTGATTTTTTTTTCTCATTTCTTGTCAAAAATAAATTATTTTGATTTATGTTTTCCTTTCTGGTAACCTTTTTGTAAAGATTTTTTTATTATAAATTAGAATGTAAAAAAAGTTAAGATTTCTATTGGTAATGTGAAAAATTACAACCACAAAATAAAAATGTAGCAACATGTAGGTATTCACAAAACTGTGATGTGATTTTTAAATTGTGCTGAGATTGTGTTAAACAGTATTTAATTAGTTTCGTATACAATTCCACATATAATAAAAGGGCCAGTGCACAGCATATGAATATACATGGTGTTGAATAATTAGAAAACTTGACAAATATTAAGTATAGAATATTGCTTGCTCAAATATGGGATTGATTCTTCACCAAAATTTTTTCCTACTTTTAAACTATTGGTAGTAATCTATTGACTGAAAAATATCAATCAATCAATGATTGATTGATTGCACGGACAACATTTGACATTGTTGGCTTTGTGGAAAAGGAGAAGTAATCTAAGGGAGATAAACAGACTTCCTCATAATCATAGTACTTAACCTATCACGAACATCAGAGATACAGGTTCGAGACCCAATTCTGATCTTTCGCATCATGCATTGTTTTTGATCATTTTTAGGTTTAGAGTTGCTATTATCTTTCTATTAAAAAGAATTTCTGATGAATAAGAGAGTATTATATGTAAATGAGACTTGACACATATTACATATATAAAAACACTTATAGGCAGGGAAGGGAGATATTTTTAGATTAGATGTTAAGCAGGGTTCTCAGCACAAACTTAGTTCAAAAACAGTGTCCTTTTTTCTCAAAAAAGTTGACTCAACATGTGAAAAGGCTACTGTTAAAACTTATATTTTTTCAATGGATGTGTTAGGATTTAGTGGGACTGGGGGTGAAATTTTTGTGATCTAATATAATTTTTAAAATTGTATTCTTGTCTTCATTTTGTGAAGTTTTGGATAGTTTCCTTTTCTTTTTTGCATTTCAGAATCTTTGGGGTATTATATTTTTATTAGGTGGAATATCTTTATTGGTAATTGGAAAATGTATTTCTTGCGCATTTAACATATCAACAGCTTCTAATTGCAGTAGTGCTGATTTTAGAATCCTGTCAAACACATCACATTGTTTGTCTGATTTTATTAGTTCTAAACACTAGTTTTTAGTTCTTCCTTTCTGTGCTCAAGTGAGAGGGTTTGTAATTTTTTTTTGGTTACTTCATTCAATATTAATTGATTTTCTTCATCTATAATAAGTCGAGATTCATCGTGTATTGTAGTAGTATTTTTAATAAGCTGATGTAAATAATGTATATTTTTGCACATATTCCACCTAGTTGATGAATCAACACAGCTGCATATATATGGGTGAACGCATATGTTACACTCGGTGCACTGTATGCGACATGTACAGGTTTCGTTATTTTTATGTATTGTATATATCTCTGTATTACCTGTTGATGAAACAGACTACCCATTCTCATTCTCTATCACCTGTAAAGATAGTGTTTCACTCGTTTTGCGTCTGATTCTCAGATATTACTTGTCAATTTTTCTTTATTTGCTGTAATTAAACGATCAATCATTTTATCTCTTGCGAATCTCATAGTGCCATTTATAGCCTTGTCTAATCTCTTAACATTTTTCCTGTGAAGATAAATATATTTTAGTATGCAGTACATTCTTTCTATGTTCATGTTTGTATTAATGCTACTGTGAAGTCTATAACAGTATCCCCTTTTGGGGATTTTTTTTGTTTAAGTTTCGTAATTAGAAAATTCAATATTTTCGGATCTTTTTTTGAATAATTTTAGTTGCTTCTGTCAGTGTTTGAAAAGTATGAATATCCCGTTCTTCTAATAATGATCTAATAATTTTACATGTTTTTCAGCACCATTGATTTTTTTAAAAAATTTTCTCCAGACTCTACATGCCATGCACAAAAAAAAGACGTTTTGGCGGTAAACCCATTTCAGACTTCCAAGCATTAAAAAAAGATTCTGCCATATCAGACATAAAACTTGTGGTTGTATTTTCCACCCTTTTTTTTAATACATAAAAAAAATTATGAACTGGTTGACCATTATTAGAAATTAAACAATAAATAAATTTGTGTGTTTTTGTCACCCTACATAAAAAAAGAAAAAAATTTTATTTAGTTACTTTTAATTAAATATTTACAATTAATATAAATATGTATATACTTATGTGACAGAATCACAATATTAAGTGGCAATTAATTTTTCTTAATTATCATTAAAGTATTATATTGTCATCCAAAATAATCGTTATATGTAAAATTTCAGTTCAACTGAATCTTAAAAAACGAGAAAAAAAAATTTTAAAAGTTTAGACCTGTTTTTGGGAAAAAAAACCAACTATTATTTGTAAACCTTGAATAAAGTTTAATCTTTTTATTAATTATAATTAAACTACTGTATTATCATCCAAAATAACGTGTATAAAATTTCACTCAATTGAGGCTTTAAAAGTTTTTTTTAACGATTGAAAATTTGAACAAAGGGAAATATATAGAGAGGGACTAATTGTAGAATTGAAAAAAAGGGAAACCGGACAAATCAAATTTTAAAAGTAAAGTTTTTAAATCAAAGTCATATATCCGGTACATTTTATATTGGGGGGTGCGAAGCATATCTCCTTCCCTATTTTTCACAAACCGGGCCCACGAACCCACAATTGAGAAGTTCCCCTTTTTGGCTGGGGAAGGGGAAATTTCCCTAGCTGGGGGGTGAGTTTTGGGACCCCCCCCAAGACCGGGCTTTAAAAAGGGGCCCCTTGATTTTCCCCTTTTAGAACTGGAGGCCGTCTGCGGAGAACATACAGCTGTACACCCAGCCTTGGCGTCTTGCGACGGCGGGGGAGACAATGTTTGGCGCGGCAGGGGGGTGCGACATCAATAGGGGCCGAGCCCGGGAAGGCGGCGCGGGGGTTTTGGGACGGGCCGACGAAAAAAGGGTGGATGAAGGGGGAAATGCTATAAAACGGGCGAGAGAGTCCGGAAGAGGGAGACTGGATTTTGAAGGGGCGGTTGGGGACCCCGAGCATAGGAAGGCGATAGTGAGCCCGGGGCCGGGGTCCCTGGCGGGAAAAAGATCGAGAGAACCGGAAGAATACGGAAGAATCGCTGAACACAACCGGAAAAAAGCGGTCTCCGGGCTGGTAAATCCAGGAACAGAAGAAGTGCGAAAGAGCCCAAAGGATATTGCTGTAATTGATTATACCCTTGTTTTTTTTTTGAAATTTCCGTTGAAAAAAATAGATAGCCCAGATCTGAGAAAAGTCATTACAGCAATATTTATATATTGGGAGCGGGTTGCATTTAGATGGAATAAATGCGGTTTCCCCTGAATAGAAAAAGGATTATCTTCCGAATCAGGAGAAGGACTCTTTTTGTGTTGCGCGATATACAGAGAAACTGCCCTTTTAAAGGTGTGGACTGTTTCCATGGGTTAAAAGTTGCCGAACGAAAAGAAGGGTGTGGCTCTACTTAAGGCTTCAAACTACAAAAGAAAGTGAAGGCGCAGCCCCCTTTTGTGTAGAGGGTAAGTCCTTTTTCTTTGGTTATGCTCGGGGGTAAGTTTTTTTATTTGTTAGCTTATATTTTTGGAAATTTTGGAATTTTGTGCTCGCGCAATGAATTTTGTTTGCCAAGAGTCTGGAAGAGTTGTTTTAGTATGAAAGTTTTTTTTTTCTATTATGTTAATTTGTGGGGGGGCCAGAATCGTGTTTTTATTTTTATGATATTGATAGAGGCTTTTTGGTTGTAGTGTAAATTTTTATTGTCAATTTTGCATGTTACTTTACAGTTTTTAGGCAATGATGGGATTGTATTTTTTGGGGGTAAAAATGTGTTTTTTTCATTTATTGTAGCACTCTTTTTAGTTGTTTATTGTGTATTATTGCATAGTTACTGGGGTATTTTAGTTGTACTAATAGGATTGTTTGTTTGGTATATGTGTTTTCTCTTTTTTATTGTAGTACTTTGTTTAGTTGTTTATTATTGCATGATGACTTTCCTTTTAAGATTAAAAAAAAGTGATTTTGTTAGGGTAGGGGGGAACTAGGGGGGGAAGTCAACGGTGATCTAAAAAAAATAGAAATTAAGGATAGAATTTTAAAAAAATGAAAATTTGATATAGAAACGATTAAAGCGGTGATGGAGGAGTTTTAGAAAAAATGAAAGAAAGGGCCAGAGTTTGGGGGCGAACAAATAGAAATTGGATTAGGGCGGAGAGCAAAACTCAGAAATAAGTTAAAGGGAACAAGAGTTCAATATGAATGCAGGTGAAAAAAGAAACCCCTAAAATGTCTGTTATTTGACGGGGAAACCGTAGAATTTAGGAACCGGTTAAATTTTAAGCCGTTAATTAAGGGTTAGTTAATAAAAGGGTGGAGGAGGCCACGTCGTGTGATTTCGAAAAGGAGAATTTGACCCCTAGAGATAAGAACATTTTTCAATCGGAAAAAAGGGGATAGTAAAGAAAAAAAAAAAATTTTAAATTTGGGAAAAAGAATAAAGGGTTATTTAAAGATGGAAAAAAGGGAAGGGGCCATTCGAAAGGAAAACCCATTATTTTTATTATTGCAATGAAGTGGTCAAAAAAACCCTTTTCCCAAATTTTTAAAAAACATGTTGAAACAGTGGATTTGGGAGGGGCTGGGGAAAAGTGGAACTCCTTTGGGGTTTAAATTTGGGACTTGAATTAGGTGGTGAGAGCGTCTTTTTAAGAGATAACGGGTCTACCATGAATCTGTGTGCGAGTTTTTGGATGGATGAGAACAATTATTTGGGAGAGTATGTTTGGGTCAAAAGCCCATTGGTTGCATATCCATAGTTTACCCCCCGAAAAGGTAAAATTTAAGCCCAAGGGGCGAGTTTTACAAAAGGCAAGAAAAGCAAACAGCCTCGGCGAACCTTTTTACTTGTTGGGAAACCACACAGCCGATCTAATTGAGTCAAAAAAAAGAATGTGTTTTTTAATAAATGACTGTGACCCCAAAACTTAGTGAGGTATTTCCTTTCGAAAGGAAAAGGAGTTATGTTTAAACTAGGAGCGACCTTCAATTGAAATAAAGGATCAGTTTTCAACGATAAAAATTCTATGTTGAACCAACGTTAGGTTTCCCGGCGTTTGTCGAGAAAAGGAAGGATTCAGCTCATAAGAACGATTTTAGTTCAGAGCGAGAGAAGGTAAAGCCCTCAATGTTTTGGGGGAAAAAAAGCAAAAATTAGGTTTAGACGAATTTGTCAAACAAGGGAAGGAAAACGAGGGCACACTGAACGGAAAAAGGGGGACAAATTTCCCGAAAACTAGGGGGCCCAAAATTCACACTGAATATAACCGTTGACCCCCCGGGAGTGACTATTGTTTTTCGGAATTTTTTAAAAACCCCCTTGAAGGCACTCTGCGCGAAAGGGGAAGACCTCCCCAGCATTATTTGCGTTACGCACCTTTTTGGAAAACAAAGGTTTTAGCCCCCCCGAATGGGGATAGCGGGAAAAAAAAGACCCCACACCCTGATTTTGAGAAGAGAATTTAGGAGAAATTTACCCGGACGAAGGTTGTGAGAATGCGGTCGCAAAATTTACAGGTAGATTGGTTTCGGAACTTATTCTTTTTTATCCCGGGGTTCTCGAGAAATTTTATTGTACAAATGGAAGGTTAAAGCGTTTTTTCCCCCATGATAAATAGCCATCTTTTCCCCAAAAAAGGAAAAACCGGGGGATGTATTGACCTTGTGCTAGGGGGATAAAAATGGCCCGGGTTTTAAAAATAAAACCTTTAAATCAAAATTTGCGCAGGGGAGGTGTTATTCCCCGGGCATACCGTAGGTTCTGGGAGTGGTCCCCCAGTGATATGAAGATAAAGGCTTAAAAGACCCCCACTACTAAAAAAAGTGAGACTTTTTTTTAAACGTAGGGTAAACGCTCATTCATCCCGAACAAACGGGGTAGCGTACCCTTTTACCGACGCCCCCCGGGAAAATTAAAGAGAAAGCATTACGGGGGTGAAGGTGCGAAGGCGTTAGCAAATTTAAAGGGAAAAGTCTGAAACCCCCTTTTTTTTCCCCTTTTTGAAAAAATTTTTTTGCCGGGAGGGAAAAGGGGGGTGGTTTTTTGGGAAAAAAAACGGTGGGGAACCTTATTTCCCGGAAAAACTTTGGGGGAAAAAAATTTTTCCGGAAGGGTTGCGGAAATATTGGTTAAAAAGGGAAAACAACCCGGGTCAGAAGTTTATTTAAAAACCGTCACAACCCCAAAATACCTAAACAAAATGGGGGGGAGCAACCCAACGAAAGATGGGGTTTGAGTCTCAACCGTTCATTTTGAAATTCGGGATAAACCAGGAAAACTTTAGGGAATGCCGACGGGTTAATAGATTTGAGTGGTAACTTTTCAGTTTCTTTTTAAATTTTTTTTTTTCGGGTTTTTGGAATGTATGTCTGTGTTGTATGTGAAAATGATTAAGGTGTTTTTTTATAAATCTTTGGTTTTTGGGATGCAAAAAGGAGATGGGGTAAAAGGAAAAACCCTCGCGGAAATTGACAGTGTTATTTTAGTTATCTGTATATTTAATTAATTCTCCCGGGGGTGGTCTCATGCATCAGGGCCGCTCGAAGTTTCCAGTGGTGAGGGGTTCCCCATTCCCAGAAAGGACACTGAAGGGGACGGTGAAAGGCATACTCCTTCCCTATTTTTCAACAGATCCGTGCCGACAGAAGCTGCGACAATTCCGAGAAATTCCTTTATGGCTGGGGAAGGAAAATTTTATAGCTGGGTGGTCGAGCGGCACCCTTGCCCAAACCGACTGTCGGCGTTGCCATTGTTCCCATTTTCCAGAACTCGGAGGCGCCGTTCGTCGGAGAACATACAGCTGTACACCCAGCCTTTGGGGTCTTTTCGGACTGGCGGGGCAGAAAAAGTTTGGCGCGGCAGAGGGGGGGAATCAAAGAGGCCGAGACCGGGGGGGCAGCAGGGGGTTTTTACGAGGCCGAAAAGAAATGAGCGGTGGATGACGAGGGAAAGAAATGCTATAAAACGGGCGAGAGAGTCCGGAAAGAGGAGACTGGGGTCTTTGGAAGGGGGCGGCGGCGTCCCTTTAGCGATAGGAAAGGGATAGTAGCCCGCAATACAGCGGGCTCCGGGTGGGAAAAATCGAAAACCGGAGAAAAGGGAAAAGACTCGAACTGATTACGAACGAGCCCCAAAACAAAACGGTCTCCTGGGTGGTAAATCCGGAACAGAAAGAGAGTGCGAAAAGACTCAAGGGGATATTGAACTGTAATTAGATTATACCCTTTTTTTATTATTTGATAATTTTTTGTTGAAATAAATAGATAGCCCAGATCTGAAGTATTAAGGAAAGGGAAGCGCGTTTTTTTGGATTGGGAAACCCAAAAGGGGGCCCAGCGGAATTTAATGATACACAATAATTTAAAAGGTTGTTTTGAAATACATTGAAAGGTATTTCGAATAAAGGATACGGAAGAGATTGAGAATAACCTAGACAATCAAAAAAGAATAACAATAATTTTTTAAAAAAGTAAATTTTAATAATAGTATTATAAGCAGCATATTAAACTTATATTATTTTTGTAATTTATATAATATTTATATAGCGGGAAAAAAAGTTTTAAAAAAAATTTAAACATATAATATAATTTAAAGTAATTTTTTTTAAAAAGAATAATCGTTGAATTGTAAAAAATAAGAATAATGCAAAGATTACTTATTTAAAAATTTTTAAATAAAACATAAAAATAGCATAAATAAACAACAAAAATAATTATAAATAAACAATAATAAATAAATAAATAACAAAATATGTAATAATATTTATAAATACATGTTAAAAAAAACAATTATAAATAAGATATAATAATAATATAATAATATTATTATAGTAACGAATATTAATTATAGTAAAATTCCATTTTGTATTCATTATAAATAAACAATTCATAATGTATTTTAAAAAATTAATTAAGAATTTAATTACAAAATAGTGAAAGCTTGATATGAAACTTCACTGCAAGTTCCCTTCAAAAAATATCGAATAAAGAACGTAAAAAAAAACATTTTTAAAACGTAAAATAAACTATTTATTGCGATAATTAAAAGCACAACACTTATTCTTCTAAGAAAAAAATATTCCAGTACCAGGGCCGATCCTAGGGTATCGGCCGCCCTCGTTGCACTCAATGTCCGCCTCCCGAGAACTTTTTTAATTGACTAATTAACGTTGCGTTAAAAATCTTCTATTATCAAGGAATAAAAGTAGAACACATTAATAATAACTCAAATAAAATTTGAAGTGCAGAACTTCATTTTTGGCCGTAATGGTATAATAGCGACAAAATACATTCACAAAATAATAAACTCTCCAACAAAAATATAACCTTTTTAAAATAAAAATAAACATTTTATAGTATAAATGCAAAACAACAGAATTTATAAAAATACAATCTAATAAAAATAATATAGTACTGTAAGGGCGCAAATCTCATTGAAACGAAAAGTATATAAATCAGTCCTTCTACTAAGACTAAGTAATAAACTATACCGTAAAAATCCGGTTGGTAACACGCGCAACTCAAAAATAAGATTGAAATTTATACGGTTGCGCACGTTTATACGCCGGGAATAAAAATGAGCTTTAAAACTACATAAAGATGAGCATGAAAAAGATCAGACTTTTACATATATATCGAAATACTGTTTCTGTGAAAGAAATAACATTCATATGAACCAAGGGTTGTAATTCTGAAAGGGTACACTATTTTTACTAAGCTTGAATAATATTCGAATAAAGACTTCAAAACCTGAATCATTACTTTTACATACATTTTGGGTTTTCTACGTAAAATTGTGCGTGTTATCAACTGCGGAATATGTTAGCAGGAGCGTTATACGCCAGACACCTGTAACTATAAAATAACTTTTCTGGCTTTCTGAAACATTTGTTAATAGTTTCGGTTAAATCAGTTTTCTGTGGGATTCAATGGCAATTGAGACTATGGCCAAAAATCTGAGAAGCCTTTTTTCTTGTGTCATATTATTTCTCACAAGTAATTTTTAATGATTTTTTAGTACTGAAACTTTTCATCCGGAAGCTTCTAGAAACAGGTTAGGTTAAAAAATTCTCAATGCTAGAGTGGAAAAGCGGGGAATAAGATCATTTTTTCACTATAATTTCCTAATATCTCAGTTACAATGGCTGTTTTTACCAGGAAAAATGCTTTGAATGAAGTTATTTCATTGAGAGCTTTCCTTACACTCCCTATATCTTATTTTTGGAATTTCTTTTTATTTTCTCTTACTGTTCCAGAAATGGGTTTTCTTTTTAAAATTCATCTGAAAGTGGATATTATTTTACCAGTTGTCTCCTTTAAAAATTTTTCTTCTTCCCAAATAGTTATGTGTCAACATATAAAACATGTATTTATTTCCTAACTGTGTCTCCCCATTCTAAATCTATGGCAATTTCAATTCGGGTAATCATATTTTGTATACTCTTCATCATTTTGATTCTTCATGCTAATGCGAGCAAAGGAATTTCTTCATCCGAAAATACTTTGTTGTACTATATCTGTTAAATACCGCATCTATTAAATTGTTAAATATCACATTTCTTCATCATAACTACAATAATGCGCGCCATGGTATAAGGAAGATTTAAAACACTTTCATGCATTCAAAACTGTAACGGCAGGTTTGACAGGTGGCTTATACCGAAGGCGGTATCAAAATATATGATTCGCGCCACCACAAGCTAAGGCCCCTCAAAACATATGACCTTTAAGTCCAGCTACACAGCTTATTCATTTTCCAAAAAAGGTTTAGAAGGAACGTTGAAAAAAAGTGGAGCGGTGGGCATGAGCTACCCACTGCGCGAGAGAAATGCCGGGTTAAACGAAGAGATCTCTGACCTGATGCATTCTATACCGAATAGTTAAAAAATATTTTTAAAAAGTATTATCTCTACGGGTGAAGTCAGGGAACCCTTTCTTTTTTGCAACTTCAATGCTTGCACAAAGCCTCGAGGTCTACCGAAAGGACGTTATTTTCGAGTTATATAATTTATTTCTCTGTACAGCGATTATTGGAAGAATTTCTATTAGTGATAACCTTTGAAAATAAAGTTATAAATTTTGGATTAAAAAATAACTAAATTCTTTTTAATCGAATCTCTAAGATACTAAAACTTTTAAAGTTTTTATTTGTGTGCACACTGTAAATTTTTTGCAAATATTAGAAAGTAAAATAATAACTTAAGCTTTTTTTTTCCAAACTCAAATTACATTTCATCTTTTTTTTCAAATTTTTTCTGACTGAATTATGAAATTTTCTGATTTATATAAACATATTTTGTTTAGTGAGTATTTGTTTAAACATATTGGTTTCATTTCTAGAACAAAACAGCATCCAGATTACTTATTTATTCAAAATTATTAAAATATCTCCACCAAAAGTAAACTTTCAAAAATTATAAGGTTTTTTTTAAAAAAAAACTAGGAACAGAATCAAAACACTTTGAATTAGTTTCCTTTTAAAGTTTCAAAGTATAAGTTAATAAAACATTAATATTATTATTATACTTGCTTGTTTGTTTTTCAAATATATTACTTTGAACTAAACAGAATCAAACATTTACAAAAGAATAATTTGAAATGTTTAAGATAATTCAAAACTTTTTGACAAAAGCCACAATATCACAAAATAAATCTAAAAATTTTTTACTAAATTTATATCTTAATTACATTAAAATATTAATATTATACAACCTTACTACTTGTTAGGAATAATTTTCACATTTCTCTGTTTTTGTTTGAGAAAAAAAAATCACTCTTATTTACTTTTACATAAATTATTGAACTTTATCATATTTTTGTTTCTGTGTGTGTTTGCTCTCTTTAGTGAATAATTTTATACTAGGAGCAACCAAAAGAAATTATTACCTATATTTTTTCAACATTTATTATTGTTCTGTAAATAAACCTTTCAATAAATGCTTTTTATAAAAATTTCTTACTGTAGTTCTGACATTCTTATTGTTTGCCTCTTTTTAAAAGATTTAAATATTGCTAGATTGTTAAAGATAATTTTAGTTAACTTGCCAGAGCATACAGAATGCTATACAATATTTTAAAAGAAGTGTCGATTTTATGTATTTTTTATAATTAATTTTTAAAAATACATAAAAATCTTCTTTCTAAAATATTAACATTAATATTCTCTCTGGGCAAAGATCATCTTAATCAAGAAGGTTTCGTTACCAAATCACTCTTAAAATAGCAATAAATACAAAAGAAAAAGGTACGTGCTTTTCAAAATTCAATCTTACAATAACGATCTTAGAGTATGATAGAAAAAAATTATGTTTTATTTTATGCTACCTCAATAAAAAGAACAAAAAATGTGTGTGTATCTTAAAGTAAACTTAACATACTTTGAAAATTCTTTTTGCTGCTGGTTTAAGCAATTTAAAATTAAATATTTAGAAATTATAGATTGTTTGTTTTATCACTAAACAAAAATTATCGTAATACGTTATGATTACAAACAAAATCATCAAAATAAATATAACTTATGTTTTATTTCAATTTTCGGCCTATTGTTGGGATCCTTTTTAAGTATGGTAAATAATTAATGAATGTACTCAAGGCTCATTAATGTTTTGTATTTTAAACGAACTACTACCGTTTTCATAAGTAACTAAAGGGTGTTATTTTTATACGAAAACAGTAATAATATGCTTTTCATTTTGAATAACAATGCAATTGAAAATATATTTTAAGATACGGTACATTCAAGCTACGAAAACATATACACTTAAATATGTTGTCAACATGAAAGGTATTCTAAGAAACTGATGACAGTTATTTATATTTATGTAAATGAAATAAACTAAAATAGTTATAGCACAAATGCAACAAAGTATTTTTTTCCCACTTTTATCTTACGCAATGATTAAAATACCTGGGCATTAAATCTTAAAAATCGAAAGCTGTAGGGTAGAAAATATAGTTACCTTTTTATCGTTTAGCTCAGTTTGCTGTTCCGGTGTTGTTACATTCCTGTCTAAAAAGAGAGTAGTTCGGAAGTCAAATGACGCTAAATTTCTTCAAAAAGGTGTCTTTTTCGAGGGGTCTCTGAAAAGAAGGGGTCTTTTCCTGTCCCATTCTTTTCCCCGGTCCCTTAAGCATGTCATAAACTTGATCGTTAACTTTCATTACTATTGTCGAATGTGTTATTAAGAAATTCTTCCTTAATACTCCTCCCCTTCCTAAAAGTGTATGGGTAAAGATACATACTCATACTTTTCCCCATAAGGGTAACAAAAGTTATGTAAAATTTTGATTCCAATACTGGCAGTAAACACTATGAGGGGTAAATGGGAAGCAAGTAATACAATATCATATACAGATTTGTTGAAACTCAGTCAAACTTTGTGAAAAAGCCAAAACAGTACCAGCATAGCGTATTGGGTACTAAAACTTCTACAGTCGAGTAGAAGTTATAAGCTTGTAATTTATTTACAGAACAGTTTAAAAGTATGCTTACATCCAGACCGTTTTTTAGCTTTTCTCCTTTCCAGCCGTTAACCCACTCCAAAACGGTCCTCGCGTATGTCCTTTTCTGGGGGTCTATTCGAAAGTTGGGGGAAAGGCATTTTGGGCAGCCACTTTTCTCCTACAGAAACTCAGACAATACGCCATCCGCTCTCCGACTACGAAATGTCATAATAAGATTACAAAAACTCCTCAACTTCCCTCTAGAGAGAACTTTTTCTGGTAAAGGAAAAGTTCTGTTCCTTGAAGATCAACTAAAATAATTTCAATTGTCAACAAGCAATATCACTAAAAGTTCTAGATAACACTACCTTTTTAATCGTTTACGATTCCCTTCACAACCAAATTACATACTACAATACATTGACATGTAAAAAAATCCAAAATAAATAGAGAAAATCTAGCTTCTCTATTAGATATATACAAATTACACTTTATCTGATTTAATAACTCAATCATATTTATAGAATCTCATATTTACTAAGGAATTATCTTTGCATATACATCATTTCTTTTCATTAGAATGGTATGAAGAAATAACACTAACATTCTCTAGTTTCAAAGTTTTAAAGAGAAATTAAAATTTCACACAAACACATACTTCATCTGTATAAATATGATGTACTCAAATTACAAATGTTTTAAATGAAAATGATTCTTTGAATGATAACATAAATTTTTTATGCAAGATATCTATCTTAATAATAGTCTACACCACAGAAACTAAGTGTTTATACACAAGTATTAGTGAAACCAGTTTATCTTATAATTTCTGTTACCATGAAACATATTGCACATCTTAACACATAATCAAAATCCTATTCATGAACTAAAAACATCAAACACTTTACACATCTTAAAATCTATTCTAGAATCATACTACGTAAATGAATACATCCCTATATTAAAAATATTTTTTCCTTTTGGTATATGACATGTTTATAATACATAGAAGTGTATTAATATATATGGATACAGTATAGAAATATGTATAGAAAGTAAGTATTCTTTCGTAAATGTGTTACACATTTTAATATATCAATTTCACTCAATTATAAAATTTTAGCATAAATGCATGTAACATATATGTATCCTTGGTCAAACCTTATGACACATATTAATGAAACAAAGAAAAATATGTCAAGCATTTTGAATATCATACATTTTTTAGAGAACTTAAATTTGGCGACATATAAACGTTCTTCTTCTATAACTCTACGTTCTTTGACGGCCACGATTAATGGCAAAACTTTTAGCAATTCAAGAGGAAAAACGAAACAACAATGCAAATAAGATAACCTTTAAGGATAGAAAGTTTGGAAGGTGAGAATGAATGGCGATAACTTGAGAAGCTTAGAGTGTGTGGAACAGTTGGAGATTATTGTTTGGGCGATAGCCTACTCGGAATAACGGAGACGCCCACCCTCGCCAATAAGGAGCAACTATTGCACACACGAGCACATCAGTCTACCTGAAAGTATCCAGAATTGTTGAGTCTTCAACCAAGATTGGGAGGACCCATATTCTACGAACTGGTAAATTATTGAATTGAGATTAGGAAGATCTAGTGGATTATATTGATAGAAGTGATCTAGTTGCACGGGTATACGACTTGGATTAAAGCATTACAGTACGTTTGTCTCTTAAAGTTTACGTTAAGGTTATATAGTAATTTTGGTTAAATTCTTAATAAAAGTCGTGGCCAGAATTATAGAATGTCTCGCTTCCGGCGATAATCCCACACCTCAACTTACGCGGAACCCCAGACATAGCTATCGACAGATGGCTATGTCTAAGTAGATGCATTATGCTCAACATAGAGGAAAAAATAAATAAAAATGTTTCGGGTTGAAAAATAAACCGTTTTTTCGTAATCAGGGGCGTATAAAACTGAATTAGTCGACAAATTTACCTCAGTGGTGTCTAAAGAACTCTGGACATTCAGGGGAGTCCACAATGTCCCCTTTCTTCGATTTTCTTTTTTTAACGTTTTCTGTCACTGGGTAATAAACAAAGAAAAACATAGGGATATATTGTCGATAATATTCCGCTAATCCAAGAAACTTTAACCTGAGTTTATACCGTGAAGTGAAGCTGGTAAAGCCCTAGTAAATGGTTGGAACCAAAACTTTAACCCACAACATGACCACAATATTTCAACGCCATCCTGAGCACGAGTTCACATTCTGCTGGCCTGACCGCTAAACGTGTGTTTTCCCTCATCCATCATGTGATCTATAGAAAGTGGTTTCAACCCTCTGAAAAGACAACCACATTGTCGAAATTTGATGAATCAAACTTTTCATACCTTCGGGTTAGATCGTATCACCCTGCTGAAATAATAACAGAATACATTTTTGATGTAAAAAGGGCATTCGTAACGGACAGTAAGTTCCTAATTTTTCAAACTCGGTAGTTGAAATACTTTCATAAGTTCCTTCTCATCTGTTTGAATATTTGGGAAGAACCCTTCTAAAAAGTCTGCCACATACCGGGGTGTGGATGCTACTTTTCATCATCTGAACTGATACTGATCATTAATTTTTAACTCATGGTACTTTGGCGACATACACATGCCAGATAAAACCATATTTGTGTATGCTGGTAGGTTGCAACAGGAAGGGGTCCTATTGTATCAATATATAACTCATTTATTACAGGAAGCATGGATGCTTTTTCCTGATCACTTACATCATCATTCGCATTATTCTCTATCCCCTGAATCAAGGGGCTGATTCCTCATTCCTAAGCTGTGCTTCCATAACCTCATAATTACTAAGTTTAACCAAATTCCTCTCAGCTGTGTTTCCATAACCTCACAATCTCTGTTTAACCAAATTCCTATTGTCCGTGCTCTCTCCTGTAAATGAAGGCACAAAATCCTCCCAATTTTCAACTACACATTCTCTCAATCTAAATTGATCATCAACACTTTCTAGGCGTGTGCTCTTTTCTGCTTCTTTTCTTCGTTGTCTGCGAGTCGGAATTTCATTCCCTATTTCCGATCTTGGTAGACCATTCTGTTCTAAATCCGGTTCCAGGAGTTCAATTGTTTGATCCTCCAAAAAATATTTTACCCGATCCAAATGTACCGGACTAACAATTGGCTTTAAGACCACGTGCATTGGCTCACACTCAATTTTTCTTTCTGCGGGTTGCAGACAAGTCATAGTATCATCATGAATATGTTTCACCAACCCTTGCTCACCTGTAAACATTTCTGGTGCAGCACATTTTTCAAAACCTATATCTAACGAGGCTCCTGTTTCTCTAAGGACAGGCATCCCAACCCCATTCTCCTTACTTCTAATAGTACATGGATCCAGTGAAACGTTTTCGGACTTACTATTTACTTTATTTATATTACTGGAGAGTTTTAATTTAAAAGTGTTTCATAATCAATGCTAAAATATATCTTTTATTAAATCAAAATATTTGCTGACACGCGACGTGCTATTTTTTAACCTTTTCTCAATTATCATATTTAACTTTTCTCTAACGAATTCTTCTTCGTAATTTAGGCTTTTTTACAATAAGATTTTTAAGGTCTATAATTTTTAAATCATTAGTTACTTTTTTCACCTAATTGTTTTGAATATATCTTAGTTCTGTATTCGCCCTTTTTCCTAAATAAGCCATTTTAGTCAAGAAGTTTTTACAATAAAAATATTTCAACCCCAATTAAATGAAATATCCCCTTATACATTTTTTTAAAGAAAATAACAATAGAATTGTAAAATTCAAAATTGGTAATCATTAAAAAAAAATTTTTTAAAAAATGTTGCATGACTTAATCATTAATAGCAAAACTCCAATACGTATTAGATAACTTAATAATATTTGTAACACATACACATAGAAATAAAAATACTTTTAGCAAATGCTATACACAAGGATTTTTGCAATGAAAAAAAAAAACTAATTTTCATAAAAAACGATAAATTGTAAAGTATCAAAAGCCAAGTTTAAAACCAAACCTTCTATTTTCATACAAAATAGTTTTAAATAAATATTTAATATTCTTTTTTTTTAATAAGAATTATTTCTTGCAAAATGCTTATAGATTTTTATGAAACCTTTCTCCAAGTAACTTGCGCAATTTTAAAAAACACACCGGGAAAAGCAAAAGAATAAAATACACAGTATTACATAATCATTATTCACACACAAAAAGAAATATACTTTTTAAATAACCAATTTTTCTTTATCACAGGATGTACTCAAACAATTTTTTTAAAAAATATTTAAATATAACAAAAATACAAAGAAATGCACAAAAAAGTAATTTAAATCATTTGGCCAGATAAAGAGGGAAATCGTACCTGAAATATATTTTGTTGGTCGGCCCAGTTGTTAAAGATTTCTGGGTTCCACAGAAAAATTTCACCGAAAGGGCCTTTATTCTCCGGGTGGCGTTTCTCTTAAGACCGGGAGGTCTAAATACTCTTTCTTATGACCAGAATTATCGTTTGCCGGGATGGTTCTTGTTTCAAACCAGGGTGGTCTATATACTTCTTCTATGAGCAGAACTTCTTACGTCCGGGACGGCTCGTTAATCTCTTCTCAATCTTAATTCATCGATTATATCTCTCGCCAAAAATTACATTAGAGTAATTATTTATCTCCGTTGGTGCCTCCATTAAATAGACTTGTGGCGTATTGAGTACGAAAACTCACAGTCAGACTAGAGATATAAATATGTACAATTTATTTACAAGAACATCTAAAAAACCATCTTACATCCAGACCACGTTTTTGCCTTCTCCTTCTAGCCGGGAACCCTCAAAAACTGGTCCTCGCGTATGTCCTTTTCTAGAGGAGTCTATTCGGAACGTTAGGGGAAAGGCATTTTGGGCAGCCTTTCTCCCTTACAAACTCAGCCAATACGCCATCCGCTCTCCGACTACGAAATCATGTGTTGTCATAATAATAATCGTTACATGCTGAACGTTAACCCTAGGTGCATAAATAACATTAAAATTTTTTAAATTCAAGATATAATTGTTCAATACCAGTAATTCAAAATTATATATTTTTGAAAGTTTTATATGTGAGTTTGCAAATTTTAATATGAACATACTTTAACTTCTATAAGGCTTTCCTTATAGCATCAGCAGAATTCTTTGGGAGGGGAGATGCAATGAAGTAAGCAAAATACACTTACATGATAAAAAAGGACTAACACTAGTATTTTGGAGTGGTGGATGATAAAGTGTGTGTGATTTGTATGTTTTTATTTTTCTTCTTAATAATGAATATTTCAATATACAGTGCTGGCCACCGTAAATGCTACACCCTGAAGGAAGCATGTAAATAACATGAAATTTACAACATGCATTAGAGGAGGTGAGATATGCAAATGATTAAAATTTCAGCGCAGACACACATCACACGCGCCTGTGGCGCCACCTCAAAGCGCTATTTAAGGCTTGGAGATTTCGACGATTTCAAGTTCGGCAATTGTGTTTTTCTTGTGGTTTTTCCAAAAAACGATCAGTTATGTCTCGTAGAAAACAGCGATCAGCTTTTGATCAAGTATCCGAGTTCGACAGAGGAAGGATAGTGGCCTACCGAGATTGTGGATCATCTTTCAGGGAAATCGGTAGTCGTGTTGGACGAAATCAAACAACTGTAATGTGGATATGTGGCCGTTGGATGCAGGAGGGTACGACGGACCGACGTGGTCGATTGCATCCATCTCAGTGCACCACTTCACGTGAAAACAGGCAAATTGTACGCATGGCAGTGACGGATCGCTCAGTCACATCACGAACCACAGCACAGCACATTGAGTCTGTAACGCATCATTCAGTGTCTGCGCGTACCATTCGACGCCGTTTACAGCAGAGTGGTCTGTCCGCAAGACGTCCATTGCTTGGTCTACCCTTGACGCCGAACCACAGACGTCTCCGCCGCCAATGTGCGATGAAAGAAGGATGTGGACGGCAGAATGGAATAAAGTTGTCTTTACTGACGAGTCACGCATCCACCTGCTACACCACGATGGTCGGATTCGAGTCTGAAGACACCGTAGAGAGAGGATGCTGAACAGCTGCGTTATGCACCCCACACTGGTACTGCACCGGGTATTATGGTATGGGTGGGTATTGGATGTCACTCTGCACTCCTCTAGTACGCTTTCCGGTACTTTAAACAGCCAGCGCTACATCTCCGAGGTGTTGGGGGCCATTGCCCTTTCCCTTACTTTCAGGGTTTGGGCCACAGCCATATTTCAACATGATAATGTGTGACCCACGTGGCACACATTGTCCAAAGGTTCTTCGTCAATCGCCAGATTGAACTGCTTCCCTTGCCGGTCGCTCTCCGGATCTTTCGCGATAGAAAACATGTGGTCCATGGTTGCTCAACGATTGACCCAGATTACAACCCCAGCTGCCACACCATATCAACTTTGGCAACGTCTGGAAGCTGCTTGGTCTGTTGTACCCCAAGAACGCATCCAAAGTCTCTTTGAATCAATGCCGAGGCGTGTGGCAGCGATGATCTCCAACAATGGCGGCTACTCTGGCTACTGATTCTGGCAGGAACCACACTTCACAGAAGTCTATAAATTTAATCATTTGATACTTGGTCAACATGTTATCTACAAAATAAATTTTGTTGTGCTACCTCTTGTCTTTCTTGGGGTTGCATTTACGATGGCCAGCAGTGTATAATTTTTTGTTGCCATAGATGTTACCTGTTAAAAAATAGCAATACAAACACAAAAATAAAATTTATTATAATATTCTGATTCTTAATTGTTTTGTTTTTTTTGTCTGGAATACCATTTATCAAACTTTGCACCATTTTAATATATGGCAATGCAGGAATTTTCTCACTTATAGTATAACTGAAGACAGTAACAATGTAAACTTAAATTTTTATTTCAGTACCTCAATTTCCATAAATTTAAATAGAAATAAAAAAAATACAATATGTTCTCTTTATTAGAAGGTACCAAGTATTAATTTTTTTCTGAAATAAACTTGAAAAAAGGTAAGAAAACTTATGAATAAAATTGTTATATTAGAGTATGCACTGGAAAATTTTATCATTATTGACGGTACATTGCAGCATTTGGTGATTTGTTTTTGCTAAATTAAAAACAATTGATAGTCTGATGTTAGGTGTTGTTTTAGAATATGTATAAAACACATAAATCATACAATCTAAATTTCATTACTTATATATACCGTCAACCAATTTCAAAGACTGCCAAATGCCCTGATATACAGCCAATAGTGGAAACCATCCCCAAGCACATTAAAACAGTAATAATAATTATGGCAGTAATTGGTGACATTTTTTGAATCAGCAATGTATTTTTGTTGGGCACAATTGTTCAACAGTATAGCATGGAAGTACCCAATTTTCCAGATTAACACTTAAACTCAGTACATAAGTATAGCAGGTAGAAAAACAAGCTCCAATAACAGTCAAATTCTTTTTTTATAATTATTTTTAATGCTGAGGAATTAGCAAAAACACAATACAAAAAAAAAACTGGGGCTATCGCATTCTGGCGTAGTTTATCCGTTACAGTATCCAAATCTTTTTAGACCCAGTTCTGGCCTGTATTTTTGCCCTGTATCTTGATTGGGAACAGTTAAATTCTATTGCAGATTTATCTGGAGTTAGTGCTATTATATATAAAGATGCAACTGCGGGATACAGCAATTTGGAAAATTCAGCTACAATAAAAATAGTAATTTCACATTATACACCTGTACTTATTAATATAGTATCATAATTATAAAAAAAATTCAAACAAAAGTAATGACAGCTTCAATTCATATTTACCAATAGATAATATAATATACAAATCTTTCAGATTTTTTAAAAACAAATGAAAAAACTTCTATATAAACAATGTCAAAAAGTTAACTTATTAATTCATGCAGAAATTTTGAAATACATTCTACTGAAAGCATTTTATCACATGAGGCAGGTGAAAAAATTCCTCTTCACAGAATACAATTTGCATTTCTATAAGGAAACTGGCATCACTAGTTCTCATGTTTGCTAAAGATTTGGTCAACTTATTTAAACTGGTAATTTCAAGTTTAGGACATGTAAGTAGAAGTAATAACAAATCTAAATATATTTCATTCTTTAGAAAATTGTCCTCATTATAATAAGAGATTAAAACTCATAAACTGATGGATTTATGAGCAATTGTTTTTGTTGATAACTAATAAAAGACTGTAAGTTGTGCAATTAAAAGTAAGTAAGCTAAAAGTAAGTTGTGCAAAAGATGTGCAATTTAAATATGTTCCCTGAAAGTTAAGTTTCTATCCACCTGATTTGTAACAGTTATAAATATTCAAAAGTAATGTGTTTAACTAATAAAAATATTCTATTATGACACCTTATTATGTCATACATATAAAATTCAGTTTTTGTTTATAAAAATAAATGCTAGTTGTCTCATGAACATGTATTAGAATGCTAGTAAAAATGCAACTGATTTTGCTGTTTTTAGGGACAAATTTTAGTGTCACAAATGAACAGTTATACTTTAGGAAACTGTAGAGAATAAAACAAATAAGTTAAATTTTCAGACTTTAGTTTAATTTAAAGTATAAGCAAAAAACAAAAACATAGCTGCCTTATTTATCATAGGCAAGGTGAGCCAAACTTTATTTTGAACCTAATTATCAAAAATAATAATAGTATACTGCACCTAAAATGATAAAGCTAGTAACACTGTTTTGTTTACATTTTTAAACATTAAAATGGTAATAACCTGCCAGTTGGCAACCCCGATTTCCTATGTGTCATATGTGCTGAATTGGCCACCATGTGCTTCGTTTCATATAATGTTGCCCTAATACGCAAGTATCCATTAAATTTTAGAAGATTTTATAATAGGAAGTGATAATCAAATTACCTAAAAAAAAAAGTCAAAAACCTGTTCATTTCAAAAATTGGTTTAATTCTGCTGAATCAAAGAGATTATCAAGCAATGTACTTTTTGAAACTATGGATAAGGCTCACTTTAGCAATATAGTGGACCGCTTGTTGTAAAATTCACCATTCTGCAAGTAAGGTATACTTCATCATTTAGTTACAGTCACTCTCACCCTGTTGTAAGTGATCATACACTTATAAATCTCTATAAAACATGATATTGACCAATGAAAATTAATATATCAACATTATAATCTTTTAAAGTAATATCTGCAACCTGTTCTTAATGGAATAACCAAACCAATTTATAAAACAAATTATGACTTATAAAAATCTTGCAATAGTTTTAATTATTTGTATTTTTTATTAAATTAGCACTTATAAATATCCTTTAGTGTTCACAAAGCTTTTAAACATGCTTGGCAGATTTAATTCATCATTTCGTGCTGTAAATTCTGCATCGATATACTCAATTCTTTTGCAATTACTGCTATTATTTCACATTTTGTTTTTATGCCTTCTTAATCAAGCTCTCTCCTAAATGCTCCGTAGCAGCAGTACTCAACCTTTTTTTCAGGCGGGCCACATACATATGATAACGATTTCATGCGGGCCGCAGCATGAGGATTAATGGGAGGAAGACTGTATACGACCAAGGACATATAAAAGGAAGAAACTGATTAAAATATCAAGAATTTTGAATTTCATTTTAAAACTCCATTAAACTTAACTTGGGAACTCTTCAATATTCGAGGTTAGAACCAGTTCAAAATGCGCCAAAATCTCCAAACAGAGCGAGTATTATTCAAATGTGGTTGTCCGTCTATTAGACCTTCTTACGTCTGGCTACGTCACAAAGATAGAGTAACGAGATAGAAATTGAGCGGTCTCTTCCGCGACATAAAAAATAGTCCGAAATACAATTACACCTTTTAAAGAGAATACATAAAAAATGGATGGTTAATTTAAGTTTTTGGGCTCTTTTTCAGATTAGAAAATTTGAACCAGTCTTAGAATAATATTTTGAGTGTAGTTGAAAAAATTAAAATATCAGAAATTTGTTTGTGTGGATATTAAACGCTCAAAAAACAGTTTCTTTGCATATATGATTCTTTTTTTTTTTTTAAATAAACTTTCCAATTTTTTTTTGAAACAATTAATATATTTTTTTAAAGTTAGGAAATCTTGTTTTATTTAAACACACAATAATAACTGAAGGAATATTATTTTGAATTTTTTTCTATAAAAATATTTTCTACATATGATATATATTTTCATATATATTATTATTACTATAAAATTTTTCATACATGATATACATTTTTACATATTATTATTTTTAATATCTTTACCACAAAACGATTTTTAACTACTCTCAATAATAATGTTAAGGTAAAAATTAATATTTAATTTATACATATATGCAAATAAAATGATAAAAAATTAAAGCCTTGTTTTGATTGAAAAATTTATTTCAATGAAAATTTATTTATAAATTTTTCTTCGCATTTTTTAATTTTGAGGCTTTTCAGATGATATTTTTTATAAAATTTTTTAACTTCTTTGTTGTTATTTCTTCAATAATTCTCTTGAATCGAATTATGCATGCACTGCCAATTTTTATAAGCAGTCTTTGAGTATTTGGAAGATATTTTTTAGTGTGAAAGAATATTTTTTTCATTAAAACTTTTGATTCTTTCTAAATATTTTTTTTTAAAATTTTAAATATAAATCAAATTTTACGAGAATTCATTTGTTCATAATTTACTGTTTTCTTAAATAATTTTATTTACACTTTTTAGACATTTCATGTTTATAATATGTTAATCAATATTTAATTATTGGAATTGTTATATCAGCATATTGTTTTAAGAGGAAGATGGTATATCATTCTCCTAATAGCCACACCACACCACATTCCTAATAGGGAGATAAGAGTCAAATTCAACTGATATAAACCTTTGCATTCGGTTTTTCAAAATTTATTTACGCAAATACAAACGCATTTCTAATGTTATTCTTAAAAATGCAGTTATCTTTATAATTGAAATTTTGGGAATATTTCTAAAAAAAAAAAATCTATAGCTTTTCAATAACTACCTTAATTTTATTATTGAAATTAATGCTATTGTAATTTTTAATTATTTAAATATATTTCAAATTGTTTATTTAATTTTTTACTTTATGAACTGTGTATAATTTGAGATTAATTCAATTTTTTAAGTGTATTGCTTGTTGTGAGAGTTGCATAAAAAGTTTCATTCAAGTTTTGCAATAATTTCAAGCATTTGTCACATTAATTAATACTGTAAAATTTAGTTTATTAAGGTATCCGACTACGTTCGGAACCATAATTTTGCAAAAGAGTATAAATGATTAATATTTATGATATTTAGTGTCACTTAGATTAGAAAATGTATATAAAATTGTTTTAAGAATAGTATTACAATAAAAAATTATTTAAGTACAGTATTTTGACAAAAAATGAACATAGAATGACCCATTTTCAAAATAGTCTCCTTTTGTGAAAAATGCTTCTATTATAATAATATTTTGCCTGTATATAGCTCAGACCTCTGTACAGAGGCTCAATTAGAATTTTTGAAATATATAACTTAGAAGTGGGTTTATCCATGTTTTACGACAACAGAAAGGAGAAATTTTAAGAAATAAATGTCGATAATTATTTCAATGGGTTGTAACTCTTCAAATAATGTGAATTTTTCAAAAATCATAGTTGAGCCTCGGTACAAAGGTCTGAGCTATATACAGGCAAAATATTATCATAATAGAAACATTTTTCACAAAGGGAGAACACTTTGAAAAAATGTTATTCCAAGTTAATTTTTTGCCGAAATATTCAATTTAAATAATTTTTTTTGTCAAAAGGACTTTAAAACAATTTTATACATGTATTCTAATCTAATTGACACTAAATATCATGAAAATTATCCATTTATGCGCTTTTTTAAAATCACGGTTCCGAACGTAGTCGGATACCTTAAAGAATTTTTATGCAGAAATAATTGTACTTCACAATGAGGAAAATTCACAATCAGACCTTACTGTAAGAAAGCAGAAAAATTTTGTTTTAGAACACTAATTAGCAGCAAGAAAATAGAAAACAAATGTTCTTGAATTCCCCAATGCTTTCCAATGAAAATAAAACTAAAAACAAAATATATTAATTAATTAAAAGGGACATCTTAACTTTTTGATTTCGGACAAAATTTTTATTTCATTCCAGATAGTAATGAATATTTTAATTAAATTGCACTAAAACCCATTCAATAGTTTTCTTTTATAGAGATTAAACATGAATCAATTCTTTTTATAAAATGGATTTATGGGGTATATGTAAAGTAATTTTTTGTGCATCTAAGTCCAGCTATTTGGGATTCACCACTAACTTCAAATACAAGAGATTGAATTCATTACAATTAATTCTTATGTTTAGATTGAAATATAAAACAAATTTAAAAATTTGGCTGTTTTTTATTTCTTAACTTTATATAAATATTCAGAAAATATTACAAATATTAAACTCTTTTCACCAGAAAGAAGTTTTCACGCAAAGGAAGCAAAATAAATTTATATTGTAATTTTAGTCTCGTAAATGTGTCGCTTGCATTCCTTCGCTTCAAACTTTGCTAAAAAGCTAAAAATGTACTAACATTAGATTTCGTAACAATTACATTTTTTTAAATTTTTCATCTGAATAAAATATGAATTTATTTTGGTCCTTATTTATTTGAAAATAATAATCTGAGAAGAGAGAGAGAGAGGACCCACACGCGTAGGAAAATATGCTATTGGTATTGAGAAAAAACAGACAGGAAATAGCATTATTACGTTCTGTGCATATGCTTAAAAGGGATTAAAAGGAAGAGTTAATGGAAAAATAGAAAAGTTTAATTGCTCGCAATTTTCATTACTTTTCTTATTCCAAAATGAATGCTTTCGTGTTTTCGATTTTCTATTAAGCTTCGAGTTAGTTCAATATTCTGGCTAATTATTTTAAAGAAAGAAAGTAATTTCTCAATATCGCGGGTCCTCTCTGGAAAAGAAGGAAAAGATTTTGTTTGTCTCCTCACTCGAAACCAATGCCCCTTTTTTTTCATAACTGCCATACCCTCATGTTGAGGGGGGGGGGAGAGATTCAAAGTCCCTGGTAATGTTCGTCATGCTTGTTATACAAAGACCATACCGGCTGTTCTCAACAATCTTTCGCAGATCGTTTTCTTTCACATGCTCACTCTATGCGTTTCCCATGTAATTGGAATTTTCTTCCAACAACAACGATCTTTTGCTGCCGCCGTCTTATGCCCAAGGGATCACTTCTAAAAATAGTGTTGCTGTAATGTCGGGCTCAAATCTCCTTTTACATAATGATGGCTGTGAAAAACCTCCAATTTGCCCATTGGTAATAGAAATCAATTAAAACACAGAGAATGTATTTTCTGTAGAGATTTTCTTGGATATTTTAAAAGAAACTAAAATTATAAACTTAAAATGCCATATAATCCCCCCTTTTAACTCTTGCATGTATATCAATATTTATTACAGTTAAAATGAAATAGTATAGTTTTTACCCTAGTCAGAAAAAATTCATAAAATTTGAATTCCTTTTTTTTTAATCATAAAAAAAACATTCACAGATAAAGAGAGGTTTATAACAACCCCTCCCTTCAAAACCTAGTTTTATTCTGAAATTAAAAAAAATTAGGGATTATGCTGATCACAGGAATTAATTAGAAGCGAGTGTCTTGCGTAGCCAAAACAAAAAGTGTTTCTTCACAAATAAAATATAGATATATACTGTCGTGGGCTTTTTTTGCAGTGCACTCCAGAAATGCTTGCAGATGGCAGAATTTTTTCCTACTTACTTGACAAATATCGTTATATTTTGGACACTTCACACAATATCTTTATAAATTATAGCCTATACTATAAATTATAGCCTATGTGTTATTCTGATGTATAAGCTATATTACTGTAAAGTTTCATTAAAATCCATTCAGTTGTTTTTGCGTGAAAGACGGACAAACATCCTCACAAACTTTCGCATTTATAATATATATCTAGATTTAGTCAGAAACAGTAGCAACATTTTAAATTTTATTATCGAAAAAAAATCAGATACACCTATTTAAATTCTTAATATTTCTATCCTCATAAAAAATATAATCATTTTTTTAAGATTTAAAAAAATCAAATCCTGGAAACGCTAATCTGAGATAAAACTTGAATAATGACCAAAACAGCTGTTTGAATTTACTTTGCATAATTTATCTGTAAACAAGCACAAAGAACTACTTATGGGATGGCCTACATGTTCTTCAGAAACTTGATACTGTGTAAATATAAATCAAAGTGTTAGAAAATTCGGAGTAAGAAACATTTTCATTATTTTTAAGTAGTTTGTCATATTCTTACATTAAATGCACTCTGATGTTAAAAAATGGCGAAATAAAATAATTTGTTGAAATAAAATTAATTATAGTAAAACCGTCTCTCCATTTATCCTATACAACATGAAAGATTAGTATATACATTTCCTCTAAGTTTAATAATTAAAAATTAACGAATAGCAATCAAAAAGGTTTATTAAGTAAACAATTGAAACTGACAAGCCTTTTTTCTTTCAAACTAATTTCTCTTAGAAATATCGTAATATGTATTCGCTTGGCAACATGTTTCCACTTGTATAAACTAACTGGTATTCTCCTAACTTGAACACAACATTCGTTATTTCAGATATTTTTAACATCAGAACATATTTTAATATTAAAAATGTATCAAATTATATAAAAATAATGTGAAGACATTTTATATTCCTTATTTTTTAATACTTGGATTGATTTTAAAGGAGCATTAATTTTTTGAAAAATATGTACGTGATCAGATAAGTAGTTTTTATGTGTTTATCAATCGGTTAAATTTAGCAAATTAAATGTTTTAGTCATTACTTAAATTTTATTTTAGATTAACGTTTTCGAGAGTTGACTTTCTTTAACCCTTAAAAATCGTTTTATTTTCTCATAAGGATGGGAATATTAATTATTTTAATGAATGTATTTGGACTTTTTTCTCCTGATAGTAAAATTTAAAATGCTGTGGCTTTTTCTAAGTAACACATATATAAAAAAAAGGAATACAAACTTCGTAAACTTTTTCGAAGTGGTGTGAAAATTATAACATTTCGTTTTAATTGTTATAAATATACAGATAAATATATATATTTCATTTGTCATGTTCAAAGAACTTTTACATAACAAGTGAAACAAATTCAACGGGCGGGTAATGGCTAGTATTTTTATACAATTAATCACTGAAAAAACTCATTATGTTTCTTGTTCGTACGCGCTGAAGATATTTAATTATAACTGTTATTATTAACTATTATTTTATTATCTTTTATAATGAAATAGTTAGTTATATAAAAAAATGAAATCTAAACTTATGATCCTCAGTTTAAGACATGCTTGTCTAAAGTGCAGCCTCAAAGCCTTTGAAATGCAGCCCAAACGCAAATTATTAAAATATTTAAATTTACACAATTTTATTAAAAAAAAATAAATGTTTGCAATATTTTTCATATAATATCGATTCGTTGACAATTATTTTGAAATAAAAACCTCCTAGTATGCCATGAGAATTTACGTTTCGAATTATGTGTGCATCCACTCGACGGCGAATTTTTTTGAAGAATTACAATATTTGTATGCAGTATATTGCATTGAATTTTGATTTCCTAATCCTTTTGGACGAGGGAGCCCTTCACAGAAAAAGGGGTCGAACGTTTGCGAAAGTTCGCCAAAAAATCACTGACGAACATCTTAAAACGTATTAAGAATTGCAAGCTCGTCTATTGACCCCGACATCGATTTGCTTGTTTAACAAAAGCTAATTCATCCATCTCATTAATTTGAATTTTTTTTTCCATCTTTATAAAATCCAAACTAAATGGAACGAATCTTTTACAAGTTTAAAATAAATATATACCTATACATATCTACAATAAAACTACATAGGGTTAGTTATTTTTTCAATTTGTTAAAAAAATATTGTATGTGTGGCCCAGTAATTTTTTTTTTTGCAATGTGGCCTTCAAACGGTCATAGTTTAGATATGAAGGGCGGCAAAAATAAAAGAAAAAGAAATTCGTAGCACTAGAAACTTGTTGGGTAGTTTTCAAATATTTGAACCACTCCCCTATTCTTGACAAAAAAGGGGTCTTGTGACTCCTTCTGAACGTGAAAGACCAGGAAAATCATTGTCTTTAGTTTTGAACAAAAATAAGAGGGGAATGAGCCTCGAAATCACTGCGGGTGGAAAACCAATATAACCCATTCCTAAACCTTATCTCCAAAAAAATTTAAAATTGTTTTGAAATTAAAGTATTAGAAAACTGTAGTGACGGGCTCAAATCTCCTTTTACGTAATGATGCCTGTGAAAAACCTCCAATTTGCCCATTAGTAATAGAAATCAATTAAAACAGAGAATGTATTTTCTGTAGAGATTTTCTTGGATATTTTTTAAAAGAAACTAAAATTATAAACTTAAAATGCCATATAATCCCCCATTTTTAACTCTTGCATGTATATCAATATTTATTACAGTTAAAATGAAATAGTATAGTGTTTACCCTAGTCAGAAAAAATTTATAAATTAGAATTTTTTCTTCGGTTTTATTACTATTATTTAGTCAGAAATAGTAGCAACATTTTAAATTTATTATCGAAAAATCAGATACACCTATTTAAATTCTTATTATTTCTATCCTCATAAAAAATATAATCATTTTTAAGATTTAAAAAAAATCAAATCCTGGAAACGCTAATCTGAGATAAAACTTGAATAATGACCAAAACAGTTGTTTCAATTTACTTTGCATAATTTATCTGTAAACGAGCACAAAGAACTACTTATGGGATGGCCTACATGTTATTCAGAAACTTTATACTGTGTAAATATAAATCAAAATGTTAGAAAATTCGGAGTAAGAAACATTTGCATTATTTTTAAGTAGTTTGTCATATTCTTACATTAAATGCACGCTGATGTTAAAAAAAAATGGCGAAATAAAATTAATTATAGTAAAACCGTCCCTCCATTTATCCTATACAACATGAAAAATTAGTATATACATTTCCTATATAAATTTAATAATTAAAAATTAACGAATAGCAATCAAAAAGGTTTACTAAGTAAACAATTGAAAATGTGTGACAAGCCTTTTTTCTTTCTAATTTCTCTTAGAAATATCGTAACATGTATTCGCTTGTGTATGTTTTAAAAAGTTAAAAGTTACATGTGGTCAGAGAATAAAGTTACTTCCACTCTTGTATGAGCTAACTGAGTATTCTCCCTAACTTGAACACAACACCATCAAGGTGTGACTGCATATATTTGAAGTTCCCTGTCAAAAGGACCCATGCTATTAAATTTCAATGTTAAATTAATTTTAAAATGACTGTAATTTTCATTTTTGTTGTTTTTTAATTAATAAAGCTGTTTGATTGCTATTATTTAAATTTTCAATTTGGGCTTAAGAAATGAATAATTTTTAACAATGTATTGAATATATGGGACAGTTTTCTGCCTACAGTTATTGAATATATCTATATATATATATAGCTAATCAATAAAACATGTATATTTTTATCTTTTGTGCTAGCAACGCTCACATTAAATTCAATTACTAAAAACTTGATCACGTGTGGATTATTTCAGATGTTTTTAACATCAGAACATATTTTAATATTAAAATGTATCAAATT
The DNA here is from genome assembly GCA_019973955.1 of Trichonephila inaurata madagascariensis. NCBI lineage: Eukaryota > Metazoa > Arthropoda > Arachnida > Araneae > Nephilidae > Trichonephila > Trichonephila inaurata. The sequence goes on along the minus strand of BMAV01022158.1, from coordinate 4,088 downwards.
ATATATAAAAATAATGTGCAGACATTTTATATTTCATATTTTTTAATACTTGGATTGATTTTTAAAGTAGCATTAATTTTTGAAAAATATGTACGTGATCAGATAAGTAGTTTTTATGTGTTTATCCAATCGGCTAAATTTATGCAAATTGAATGTTTTAGTCATTACTTGAATTTTTTATTTTTAGATTAACGTTTTTCGAGTTGACTTTTCTTTAACCCTTAAAATCGTTTTATTTTCTCATAAGGATAGAATATTAATTATTTTAATGAATGCATTTGAACTTTTTTCTCCACTGATAGTAAAATATAAAATGATGTGGCTTTTTCTAAGTAACACATAGTTATATAAAACATGGGAATACAAACTTAGTAAACTTTTTCGAATTGGTGTGAAAATTATAGTATTTCGTTTTAATTGTTATAAATATACAGATAAATATATATATATTTCATTTGTGTCATGTTCAAAAGAACTTTTACATAACAAGTGGAAACAAATTCAACTGATGCGGGTAATGGCTAGTATTTTTATACAATTAATCACTGAAAAACTCATTATGTTTCTTGATTTCGTACGCACAGAAGATATTTAGTATAACTGTGGATCTTTTATAATGCTGAAATAATTGGTTTTAAGTAAATCTAAACTTATATGATCCTCAGTTTAAGACATGCTTGTCTAAAAGTGCAGCCTCAAAACCTTTAAATGCGGCCCAAACGCAAATTATTAAAATATTTAGAATTTACATTTTTATTGAAAAAAAATGTTTGCAATATTTTTCATATAGTATCGATTCGTTGACAAATTTTGAAATAAAAACCTCCTCATGAGAATTTACGTTTCGAATTATGTGTATCCACTCGAAGGCGAATTTTTTTGAATTACAATATTTGTATGCAGTATATTGCATTTTTAATTTTGATTTCCTAATCTTTTTGGACAAGGGAGCCCTTCACAGAAAAAGGGGTCATCGAACGTTCGCCAAAAAATCACTGACGAACATCTTGAAAACGTATTAAGAATTGCAAGCTCGTCTATTGATCCCGACATCAATTTGCTTGTTTAACAAAAGCAAATTCATCCATCTCATTATATATAATTTGAATTTTTTTCCCGATCTTTATAAAATCCAAACTATATAAATGGAACGAAATTTTTACAAGTTTAAAAAATAAATATATATGTACCTATACATATCTATAATAAAACTACATAGGGTTAATTTTTTTTTCAATTTGTTGAAAAAATATTGTATGTGGGGCCCAGTAATATTTTTTTTTTGCAATATGGTTCTCAAACGGTCATAGTTTAGACATGAAGGGCGGCAAAAATAAAAGAAAAAGAATTCGTAGTAGTAGAAACTTGTAGGGTAGTTTTCAAGTATTTGAACCACTCCCCTATTCTTGACAAAAGAGGGTCTTTTGACTCCTGAACACGTGAAAAGACCAGGAAAATCGTTATCTTTAGTTTTGAATAAAAATAAGGGGCAGAGCCTCAGAAATCACTGCGGGTGGGGAACCAATATAAAGCCATGTTTGAAAACTACTAGCTATCCAACAGATGGCGTTGTTGCAACTCGGATGACGTCAAAGAGATAAAGTTTGTAAAAAAGATAACTTACGTCGTTATATAGCAACGGGGTGTGGTTAAGTGATTGATATAGTCGGTTTTCAGAACGCATGCGCAGTTGCAGTAAAATAAACAAACTATTCAAAACCATAATAAAATGGTGAAACAAGGGGGCGCAGCGTTTTTTTTTTAAAGTGCTGTCTTTAAAATTTCCCCGCGGAAATGGATGCGCAGTTTTTTTTTAAGCATTTTCCCAACTCCGTAATGTTAAAATGCCCAAATTTTTTGAACTTTTTTTTAAAAAAATTGGCAGGTTATACAGTCAAAATTTTTTTGTGTGCATTCATTGTATTGTTTTATTAATTCAATGAGAGCTTTTTTTCAAAATTTTGATTAGTTTTTTAAAAAATTCATATTGGAGTAACACGTAAAAATTTTTAAAAGGGGAAAAATTTTGTAATTTTAATCCATAAAAATTTTTTTACAAAAATTTTCATTTTATTTATTTGTATAGTGTTAACACATGTGCAAAGTTTCAAGGCATAAAATAAGTAGTTTTTCAAAAAAAAGTTCCTTTTGTGTTGAAATTTACAGTTTTGAGAAATAGAATTTAAAGTAAAAACTTACTATTAACTAAAGCATACCAGAACTATAACGAATTGTGGTGTCATCTGCAAGATTATCTTCTTGTCTACATTTTAATTGTTTGTTTTAATTCTAGCTTTTTTTGGTTCATTGTAAAACTGCTTATTCTGCTTTCTTAATGCAGCATGATCTACATCTTGCAACGCTCAACATTTGTAAAACCCAGGAGTTGAATGTTTAATACATCTAAAACTTTTAATTTAGTAATAACACGTTGATTCTATAAAGACATTGCCTCATGTACTCCAGTTTTAAAAGTTCACATATACAGTTTTGGAATTATAGACCAAAATACTCATTTACGCTTTCACTAAAATTTTGAGGTTTTATCAAACAAACATCTAGATAAAAGTGCAAGACTAGAGACCTCTAAATACTTTTTTATGCAATTCCTAATTGCATAGGTAAGTTGTGTTTATGCTTTATGGAACCACATAAGCATAAACACATCTTTATATGTGTGTTTATGCTTATATATTGTTATATCTACACCACAAGTCACCTCCCATGGGGCATAAACGTGTCGTAGATTCAAATCTGGGGATTTTATCAAAATGTAGCCTAAATAGCTTCCTTATGGCTGACAAGTTTACTGAGTTGTTTTTGAATAACCAAATGTATGTATCTTTGCAATTTATCTATTTCTGAATCTGTCAATCTATTACGCCATCCTAGAGATTTTTTGTCCTCGAGCTCTTTGCCTTTTAATTTTAATACCCTGAGTTGTGTCCCCAACCTTTTCTCAACATGACCAACACATACTAATTTTTTAATGTAGACATCTCTTTAAAGTTTAGATTCTAAAACTGCTTTTTGCATGTTTTAGAGTTCCCATATAGTTCAAATATTGTGTATATCGTAAATTGTGCAATGCCTTTGAGCGATGGAAAATACAAAGTGCACCTTCAACTTCCATTCCCGTAATATTTCCAACGTCATTTTCAGAACACTTATTGCAATGTACATTGTCGTTAAAATTACATGAGCATTTCCTCGATAATATTTTAGCATCAACAATTTTCCCAGTGTCCCCACTAACTGCCATAACAATACCATTTACACAAGTATGCCCCTTTTTGACAGGTACCATCGATAGCCACCGGTACATTTGGACCTCCATTATTATTTATTACTGCATTGTTTCGGCAGCAGCGAACGTCACAGACGCTTTGGCTACTTTCTATGTTGCGTTATTTAATTTATGCATGGACTCGCAAAAACACTTTGGTGGAGGTGACAGATTCCTAACTCCGCAAAATATTTTCGCAACTGCTTCTTTTTTAATATGCCTCAGAACATATAAAAGCCTAGTGTTCACTTCATGTAATTGTGTATCTTTTTTGATTAACTACTGCTTTAGTAAACTTAGTATTAGGAAATGTTTTAATAACACCACAAAAATCACAACATATTAACAATTTTGTAGCCAAACCCTGGATTTGGCAACCAAAATTTATGTGAATACCTTGTTTTTTACATTTTATGTATGTAATTAATGTTGTTTGAAAGCACAAGAAAACAGTACAATGTCAGTCATTTCACAAAAACATTCAAATGAATTTAAAAAAGAAACATACTTTTATTAAACTTACCTAACTTTACTTTCAAAATTGAATTATTTATGTTGCAATGGAGTATTTGCGCAGACAGCAGGCGCCAATCGGGTAATCACGTGATTCCGGCTGCAATATCCCCACGTGTTTATTCATAACATGGGTTTTCCTATATCTTTGTTGATGTCATTCTTGTCTTAATTTTATCTAATTAAAGATATATGATATCATTGTATTTTTTGCATTATTCTAGTATATATATTTGTTAGGAAATATTTTTAACAACTCTTTTGTATAATTTTTGTTTTAAATTTTTCT
>BMAV01022157.1:0-16216 GCA_019973955.1 Trichonephila inaurata madagascariensis | reverse complement strand
AAAAAAAAAATTTTAAAACAACTAGTAATAGCAATAAAGTTTCTTTTGTAGTTGGTGAATAATTAGCACTGTTTTAATTCGGATTAATTAAATTTTAAGAATAGAAAGAGGCGTTAAAATGTATAATCTCAATATTCCAAAACTACCTATTAAAAAGAACCGAAATTTTAAAATTTAAATTTTAAAAAGTATTAAATGAGGATAATCTGTGATTTATAATTTACATATACTATATATTCGAATTTTTCTTAAATTTACTGGTACTTGTATATAATCATATGATAAACATCTCTTCCTTTTGTCAAATAGATTTACCTGATATGAACTTCTTAGCTTGGGACAGTGTCCTGTCCGGACACCATGTCCTGATCATAAGCAGGATACCAAATGGATCCAGTTTAGCATCGTATCCACAAGGAAACGATGCTGCTTCAGGAACTTCAGATTCAAACCATGTTTTCCACTCAGCCTCTTTAGTACAAACCTAAAATATAGTCTAAATTATGCGATTGAAAGTACATATATCATTTTTAGACTTTCTTACATTTTGCAGAGTCCATGAATTCTAAAAAACAGTCCACTGGAAACCAAGCGCTTAAAAATGTATGTGGCTGTTTAAGACGTAAATTCAATTTATGAAACAAAATTTCTATATTTTAATGAAAATAATAATTTTGAATTATTTTACTTGATGTAAAAATGAAAAGAAATAATAGTACCTTAAACTTTTTGTATCTAATACTAATCTATACGCTTTATTACCTACGCGTAGTCCCACACACTTCTTATAAATATTTGTTGCTCCTACAAAAGGATTTATTGTATATCAGAAGATTATTGTGTACTTTGTGCAATTGAAACTTGCATCTACAGGAAGTATGAAGTTGGATGATTTATAACGCTTAAAAAATATCAACAAATTTTAACCAAAGTATAAAAAATTGCATCATTTAAATGGTGCGAGAGAAATACTTTTTTGAAAAAAGAAAAATAAACCTCATCAACAAGGGTCTTGAAAGAAGACAGCCGACTCAGTTGCACAACGTTCAGCCAAATAACATCTGGTATCCACGTGTAAGGTTTGGGCCGTACGGAATTCATATCCAGCGAGGCTCCACCTACAAAAAAAGTTTTTTTTTTCTTCTTACAGTTCACTTAAGAGAAAACAAAAACAAGCACCTATGTGCAAAACTAAATTAATTTGATATTTAAAGTTATTATTTAACAGAACTGACTAAAAAAAAACTTACATTCAAGAAATAGGTATGTAAATTACAAATAATGTACCCTAAAATCCGGCGTGCACTTTTTGCACAAAAATATGATCGAAATTTACCGGTGCGCATTATATGACGGGTATAAAAATGAGAGCAATAAAAATAAAAAAAAAATATGAGCACAGTAAAAAATTAGACTTCTACGTAGATCGAAATACTGTTTATTTAAACGAAATGACATACCTTATGAACTTAAAGTGTTATAATTCTAGAAGTATGCTGATTTTTCTAAAGCTTGTAATAAAACATCGAAAAATGACTTCAAAACATATAATTCGAACACGTATATTTCATGTTTCTTCACATAAATGGGGGTACATACGACGCATATACCAAACAAATTAAAAACTATAGCTTGAAAGCATAGGTACGCGTTATACGCCGGATTTTAAGGTACATTAATGAAATTTTTTTCATTAAGTCCATTTTTCTTGGACTTCATTATCTTAATGTGCTCTTTATCTCAGATTTAAAATATAATTTCCCCGAAATATAGTACATTTGAACAACTGTTACTAGAATTTAATTTCCGAAGTTGATGTTTGACATCACAGTGATTGATTTAAGGTCTCCGAACACGTTGAAAATGACTGAATTCGATCAAGACAGATATTTTTGTTTTTTTATTTTATTGAATAGAACTATCTTTTGGCTTTACGAAACATACTTTTTTTGTTTCTACGCTACCTAGAGACCAAGTTACAATCCATTTTTTAAAGTTAGAAAAATCGGAAGTGCGTCTTTGATCTACCAGAAGTGGGCATTTAAATTGCTCAAATGCTATCATGGCGAGTCTGATAGCTCAAAATGTTACAAATGTATTTCTCTAAAACGTTTTGAACCTGATATTTATGTTTTTTTTTTAGAGAATGTACTAAAACATTTCTTATTGTATAAATACTTTGAGTTATGGCTTGTTATTTAAATAATGGTCTTATAAAAAATAACATTTCTATTAATATTTACTCGATCATCTCTAAAATTTTCAAATTTTAATAAAATATTAAAATTTTAGTACATTTTCTAGATAAATGCTTCTAATTTGTTTTAATAATACTTTTACTAATATGTTTATTACTTTTTCTCAAATTGCTTTTAGTTTTATAAAAATATTGCTAAAATTTCAATTATAATTGTAATTTTAGTAAAATTTAGGTAATTTATTTTAAATATTAATTAAATATTTGTATTTATTGGTATAGAGTCCTAAAAACCATTTATAATGTTTAAATATGTTATTTTGTTAAAAAGTACTCTGAACGTGTTCGGATACCTTGTGACGTCTCTCGCGTTCTTCTTCTAACATAACTCCTAAGTTCTTTGACGGCCACGATTAATGGCAAAATTTTTCCAACCCAATACCAAGAAGAGAAACGGGACGAAAATGCAAATAAGATATACTTTAAAAAGATAGAGGGTTTAGTGAGATGAGACGTCAAGCCTAGAGATAACTTAGTGCGGAACTGTTCGGAACAAGCGTTAGACGAACTACAACCAAGGAGGAAGGATACGCCCATCGTCATTAATAATATTAAATATAAGAAAGCTTAATAAGGCTTGAGTATTCTTATCTACAAATAGCCGAATAGGAGAGTCTTCAACCAAGGAAGGAGAGTTATTCTATAAAAGGTAATATTTTGTATAGGAAGTTAGATTAGGCAGATAATTAAATATAATTAAGATAAGTGATCTAGTTGTGCGATCTGACTTGCATATTCAGTTTAATTTGTGGCTTATTTTCACTTAAAGAAAGTTGTTATTTAGAATTAAGTAATTTAAGTTATTCTTAATAAAAGTTGTGTTAAGAATCACAAAATGTCTCATCTTTTAGATAATCCCACACCTCTAGCTTACGCGGATCCCACTAGACATAGTTATCGCAGGATGGCTATGTCTCAACCTTAATGCTTTATAGTTGACGTATTCTAATGGTTTATTGATGGCTACGAGAATAATTTAGTTTCTTTTCCCAAAAAGGGAATTTATAAAGTAGATGTTATATATTCGAAAGAAAAAAAAAATTAAAACTATTAAAAGGGGTTACTTAACAGACTTCAAAGCTGTTCTCTATTATGAAACCATCAAAACATTTCTCCAATGGGTTTAAAAAATTCCTTTCATTCTTAAAATATGTAAAATTTACCAGACTTTTCCAACAGCAATATTTACTATATTTTTTTAACCCTTTTATGAAAAGATAGCACTGGCTAAAGATTTAAATCCAAGAATAATAAAATTTTTAGCGTTTTTGTAACGTAAAGTTATATAAAATTGAGTTTTAATATAAATCAAAGTGTTTGTCTTAACTTCCTATGGAAAAAAGCCCCCAATATACTTTTTTGAAAAATCGGAATTTTCTTTTGGCGACATTAGTTCGAAGGAAAGCATGGGCAAAAACCCTTTCTCCCCCCCTTTTTCTGAAACGACACGAAACGCCCATTTTTCCCCCTAATAATAAAACAGAATTAAGTCAACTAATCAATAATTAAAGTAATTTTCAGTAATTAAAAAGAAATATTAATAAATAATATGGAATAAGAAAAAAAAGGTAATAACAAAAAAAAATAAATAAAATCCCAATAATAAAAAAGAATATTCAACCTAATTTCTTTAAAAAAATAAACAATGAAATAAAATTTAATAAATATAAAAAATATGTTAAAATAAATATTACTAAATAAATCATATATATAAATTTTAAAAAATAATGGGAACTAAAAGGGCAGTAAATTTTTTTGCCCCGGGGTTTCCCAAGTCAAACAGGGGGGGAACCCAAAAAGGGAAAAAAAAGAATGTTAGAGAGAATCCCAAAAAAATTAAAATTGTTCTAGGAAGTATTTTTAAAAAAAATTTTGCTTTGTTTGGGAAAAAATCCCCCAAATAAAACTAAAAGACCGGGCCACTGGAAAAAAAAGGGGGAATCAGGGTAGGGAATCTGGCGCAGAATCGTCCGATAAAGGCGCCAAAAAAAAAAAAAAAAATTGCCGAAAAAAAGTCTGTATTTTTCCAAAACTTATCCCCTTCCCTTTGCTTTGTTTTAAAGGATGGTATAAATTTTTTAAAATTATAAAAAAAAATAATCTGTTTTTTTTTTTCCCACCCGGGTTTAAAAAGGAAAAAATTAAGTAAAAATACAACTTCGGTAATAACATGTGGGGGAAAGAGAACCCAAAAGAATTTACTATCCAACGAATAATTAAATTAAAATAAACCGAAAACCTAAGGCTACGCCCCCAAAAAATGTAAAAATTCGATGTATGAGATAGAACCACTCTCGGGGGTTGTGTTTCGGGGCCAGCATCAAGACAAAGGGGAAATCTGTGACACTCGTGGGGAAACCTCTCACAGGTATCGATATCCTTCGAAAGTCAGATCCCGGATAATGTTGCGAATTCGCTTCCGAAAAATCAGGATCCAGGCCCCATCTACAGGTCAAAAAGCATTATAATTAAAAACAAAAAGGGGAATAAAACTTTAGTCATGGATGTTTTTAACTGGGATGATAATGCAAATGAATCTCATTGGACTTATTTGTTGAGAATGATATTCAATATCTTTTTGTTTAGTGTACGTCAGCGCTTCTCAAACTGTGGAACGGGGAGCATACTAAAAAAAATCGAAAATGAAGTTTATTTTAAAAATTATTAATTTATTGAAAAGTAAAAAAAACAAAATACTTTCCCTGATAACAAAAAAAATAAAAAAAAAAAAAAACATTAACGTGATATAATACCCCCTTATATATGTATAAATTACTGCACAAATATTTTTTTACTTAATTTAACAATACTAAGCTAAGAACAAGTTTAATAATTTACAGTGACTCCAAAAAAGGTTTTAAATATTTTTCATATCATTATATGCAAAAAAAAAAGGGTTTATCTATATAACCTGAAAGGAAATTTAATCTTTTTAACTGCCATTTAAAAAAAGTCTTTTGAGATTCACCCCAATGCGGGTGTTTCTAAAACCGGGGGCCCCCGGGGAATTTGGATCCCCCTGGGGGGGGCGCTAGCATATCGAAAAAAAAAAGTTTTAAAAAAATTAATTTTTTTACTGGAATGAATCAAAAAAAAAAATACTTTCAGACATAATAAAAATGCACTTTTACCCCGATATAATTTATAGGCGATATATATATATAAGTCATCTCTCCCCCAAAAAAAAAAAACTTCTTTAATACCTAATTAGATATTTTTTGACCCAAAAAAACCAAAAAAAAAAAAATTTTTTATTTGATTTGCTTAAATCTCATCATGAGTGATTTTTACTACTCATTCAGAAAAAAACAAACCCCCAACCCAGAATCAAAAAAAATTTAGGAACATAAAAATTCATCACTGTGATTTTTTTTTGAAATACTGCACATTTAGCTGTAATCTGTTTTTGCTGTTAATCTGTTTGCCCTTTCCCTAATTTATTGGTACAGTTAGTTATGACCCCCTCTTATGCGTTTGTTTTTTTTATTTGGGGAAGTTGTAAGTAATGTTTTTCTGTTCTTTTTTTTTTCCATGCAAAAGGTTTTGTGATTTTTGGGAAAAACCCCCAACTTTGAAGGATTATTTGGGCCAAGACTTATTTTTATGAGTATTCCCAAACATATAAAGAAATGAAAAACGTTTTACAAAATTTTTTTAGCGTAACATGGGACACAAAAAGACCCCAAAAAATCAAGAATTTGGCAAAACCTTTTATTTTTTAAACCAAAAAAAAATTTAAAAGTTTTTTAAAGTAGGTAAAGTTTACTTTCTCTTAATTAAATTTTTCCCTTCGAATCATAATTTGTATCGGGTACAAAAAAAATAATTACAAAAAAGGATTGGGGTGACTCAATAAACCCCGGGGACCATTAACACTAGTATCGAGGGGTGTGTCTGCCCCGGGGTAAAATATTTTGATGTCTTCTACTTTTAAAAATTAAAAATAACACTATTATTCCCTTTATTGGGAATTTTTATTTTTTTTCATTTTTTTAACATTAGTTCCCAAAAAACTAATTCTGTGAGGGGTTAAAAAATTTCACGGTTCGCTTAAAAATATTTTAATATGAGCATTCATTTTAAAATATCAGTTTACATTTTTTGTAAACATTATCGCGCATTTGGTTTTCCCCTCCTGACAACCCGCTATTTATCAATTTTTTTAGTTTTTAAAAAATGAACCGTTCGAAGAGCGGGTACTTTAGACAATTTTAATTTTTTAAAGTATCCCGTGCTGTACAAGGTATTCCATAACCAATTTATTAATACTAAATTAAAAAAGCAAGTTTTAAAAAGTATTAGCGACTTTCCCTGGGCTTGCCCCTTTCAGAGGAAAATTTTTTAAAAAAAGGCTTACGATTAAAAAATTTACACTCTGAAGGGGCATTTTCTATATAGATATTTCTTTAGATCTATATTTTTTTTTTGAAAAGCAACCCCACCGCATTTTTTCAAAACTGTTTTCCAATTTTTTAAAAATTTGAGAAATATATATATATATATTACTTAAAAATTTTCATAGATAAAAATTTTAAAATACTTATCTTATTAATTTGTACGGTTTTTAATTAAGATCCGGGGTTTGTAACTTTAGCGTCAAAGTGCATTTTTATTGCATTCAGTACATTATTTTTAAAGTATAAAAGGGGGGGTCGCGGTAAAAATTGTGATTGAAAAAGGGGGGGGCCAGTATTCCCAAAATTTGGGGAAGCACTGCCCTTTAAACCCCCTCATTTCATGATGAGATATCCTTTTTTTAATGCTGTTTCATAAATTTGGGTTTCCTTTCTTTTTATGGAACTTTTACCCCCCGCTAAAAACGGGATCTTTATTACATTAAAATTTAAAAATACACATTATTCTAAAATTTCAATTATATTCACTAACTCCTTAGTCTTATCAATGTTTAACGTAAAACTTCATATAATAAAGCGAGAAGGCTAAAAGTATATTTTAATGATATTATAGGACATACTGATCACCAATGATGTTTTCTAGATAGATTCACTTGTAAGAACTTTTTTAAAATAGGTATAGTCCCGTTTTTAATACATTAACAGTGGTTGATAATTAGACGGCATCTTGTACCAGCAAAAAGTCCTTTGGAGTACTACTGCACTTTTTACTTTTGAAATGGATATCTATGCGAATAATGGGTCTGTAAAGAATTTATTACACTTGATTGCGAAGACGTTGCAATTGACGTTAAAAAAAAGTCCAGATGTTGCCACGTTAAATTCGATAAGACCCTAAACCCTCCCCTCCAAGGTTCTAAATCCTCCTATAACCGTGATATCTTATCTAAATTAACAACTCAGACATTCGTGCCTAAGTTTTAAAACTGTTTAACATATCCCCGGGTATCTAGCCTTAATCTATGGGAAAACAGAAAGGAGAATGAAAGGGGGGTTTTAGAGCTGGCCTCGGGAAAATTTAAATATCAAAAAAAGTCCCAGGAACTGCTTGAGGGACGTCTGGTACATGTCGTTGATAACGCTCATTTCCACGATGAGGAAATAGAGAATGCTTCCTCTGGCAGCTACGGATCGGAACTCCTCTCTTGCCTCGTTGATTTTGGCCTGTGTGGTGGCTGCGACCCCGAGTTTGGTTGATACTTGCAGGGTGGTGGCTTTGGGGCCCGGGATTCCCCATTTGGCCTTCGGTTTCCCCCCGAGGAACCCCGGAAAAAGGGAAAAGATATAAAAAAATTTAAAATTTTTGTTTTTAATAATTTGAAATGATATACCATCTTTTCTTAGTAATACTTAGATAATTGCTTTTTTTTTTATTCTATTGTGTTCTTTTTTGTCTATTTACATTTATCAGTAAAGTCCCCGGGTTTTTTATCAAATCTCTTCAAATGACAAAAGTTTTCACTAGGAATCTCTTCTTTGTGAATTCTGTGAAAAAGATCTGAAGGAAGGATGATTCGTTCTGGGTACCTTCCGTTCCGAACGCATATTAACCGATCCCCCAAAAACGATCGTCTCGCGTGATGTTGGTACTAGTTCATATAGATATCACACCGCCACATATTTCCCCTGCCAGTGTTTCGGCAATGGCAAACAAACGATACCATATTCGTGGCAAGCATTAAGCATTGCTCACTTGGTGGGTTGGGTCATTTGTGCGGCGGCGAAATTGCGTCATTTGTGTGAACGTTTAAAAACTATTGCAAGGGTTTCTTTTTTTGCGGTGGATAGATGGCGCCACGACTGAGGCGCGTGAAGGGTGCGGTTCCTTTGCACGGCCAGGGTTACCAATGAAGGAAGGAAGATTCGATCTGTGTACGTTCCGTTCCGAACGCGAGTTCTTAACCGATCACGCCAAAACGATCGTCTTCGCGTGATGTTGGTACTAGTTCATATAGATATCGCACCGCCACAGATCTTTAATGTAGTTATGAGAATGAAGAATAGTAAGATCTCGTTTAAAACCATTTCTAATCAAGCGGTATTTTTTAAAAAAATGTTATGCTTTTTCATTTATTTTAACACAGTTTTTTCAGAGGTTGTATTCGCATAAGTGGGGAACATTTCAATGTAGCCTGAAAGACAGGTGCATGAAAAGGAAAGGAAAGATTGAGATCAAAAGAAATCTATGCAACGGATGTTCACAAAAATATTTTGTTTCCTATAGCTTGACTACTTGCCTCGAAGTCACCTCACATAACAGAGAGCATTTTCATTCAAGTCAACTTGCGCTGTACCCAACAGAATAAGCAGAGAGTAGGGAGCTAGTTTTGAATAGAAATAACCTGGGTCCCTTCACACGGGATCCAATGTCACTCCCTGCTGTGTCACTTCCTCAAGCCCTTGCAGGAAAACTACGTTCTCCTTCCCCACTAATTGATTCAACTAAACTGATATTGTGGACGCTACGCTCTTCACTCAGTTATATTTGTGTACTAAACAGGAAAAAAGCTTTTTTTTGGGCTTTGGGATTCAATCATGTTGTTTCTTCTTGTTGGGCTATTAAGGTACCCAATTACGTTCGGAACCGTGTTTTTACAAAAGCGTATAAATGGATAATATTCATGATATTTAGTGTCACTTAGATTAGAAAATGTATATAAAATTGTTTTTCAGAAAAATTATTACAAAAAAAAAATTTTTTAAAGGGTAAAAATTTTTTTGACAAAAATGAACTTGAATGACCCATTTTCAAAATAGTCCCCTTTTTGTGAAAACTGCTTCTATTGTAATAATAGTTTGCCTGTATATAGCTCAGACCTCTGTACAGAGGCCCCAACTAGAATTTTGAAATATATAACTTAGAAGTGGGTTTTATCCATGTTTTTTTTGACAACAGGGGGAAAAATTTTTTAAAAAAAAACCCCGGGTTTTTATATTTCAATGGGTTTTAACTCTGAAAATAACGTAAATTTTTTCCAAAAATCATACTTGAGCCTCTGTACAGAGGCCCGGGGCTATATACAGGAAAAATATTTTTTAAATAAATGCTTTTTTTTCACAAAAGAATAACCTTTTCAAAATGTTCTCCAAGTTAATTTTTCCCCGAAATATTGTATTTAAATTTTTTTTGTCAAAATGTCCTTAAAACAATTGCCATGTGTTCTAATCTAAGTGCCCACTAAATTTCCCAAAAAACAATTTCCTTGAGCCCTTTAAACAGCTCGGAATAGTCGGTTTAAAAAACTAACATTTTCCCAAAAAGATCCAAGAATGAAAAATGGTTTTATGAATACCTCGCCCAAGTTAGATTTAAGCACCGTAGACTGTGTTTCAAAAAAGTTTCTGAGCAGAAATTGGCCACAAAAAAGGGTCCACGGGATCCTTCCATAGTTCAAAATTTTTTTTCCCGATTGATTATAATCATATGTATATATTGCGAAAAAATTTAATAAAATTATTTTTTATTAATAATTTTTTTTTTATTAATGAACACTAATTATTAATAATTTATTTTATTAATGAATACTATTATTAAATATATAATTTATTTTATTAATACTCATCATTTTTTAAAATTTATTTTATTAATTAATGCTAATTATTTTTTAAAAAGGGAATATATTTTTACTGTTTTGTTCTCGACAACCCGATACAATCAAAAGAATGTTTGGAATCATATTGGGGTTATGATACGAGAATGGTGGGGATTTTTTCACCCTGACGTTTTTTTTTTTTACAGCTAGGCCGTCGTCTTGAATTAAATATCACTGGGGCCCAAAAAGGGTTTGGCGAGTAGTCCTCCTTATCAAATTAGTTCCAGCTAAGCTATGGGCGAAGATGTAGAGCAAAAATGATGTAAAATGTTTTCAAGCGGCGGTAAAACGTAACAAATGAAGCAAAACTTTTTTCCCTGATAAAATAAACGGATGGAAGGGTATTTTTAAAAATTTAACTGACTAATTTATGTAAATACAGAAAAATATTTCCCAAATTTTAAAAAAGAATAAAAAGTAAAAAAACAACCCGTTATAAAACTTAAAAAATAATTATTTTTTTCTTTTTTCCCTTTTATTTTTTATTCACTGCTTTTTTTTCTTTGGGGATATACTTTTTAATATATTTATAATTTATGGGTTTTTCTTGAATATACTGGAATATTTCAATCCCAAAAGATAAAACATTTGAAATATTAGAGAGCAAAAAAAACAAATTATTTTTTTAAACCCGAGCACTCGTTAAATGATCCAACAAATTTTTCTTCCAGTTGTTTGATGTTGTATTTACCTTTTCCTATTTCACTGATGACCTTTACCCTTTTTGTTCTCCAAATCCTAAAAAAAAAAAATCACGAAACAAAAAAAGTAACAATTTTTAAATTTAATAAATAAAATTTAAAATTTCGGAACCTTTAAGCAAGATAACTTTTCGGATGAAAAAAGCAATTTTTATATGCGAAACTTAATGCTATTATATTGTTTTTTAAAATTTTTTGAAAAAATTATTTGGTTTAAAAACCGGGGAAAATTTTTTCCCCGGGATTTTATTTGGGGATCCTTCAATTTTTTTAATAGGTAATACTTAACAAAAAAGAATTAATGTATGCAAAATCTAAAAGATATAATTTAGTTATAAGGGATGATTTTTTTTTTTGAAAACCTTACCTTATTGAAAGAAAAATAATTTTAAAAGATATCTCCATTCAATACGCAGTAATTAAGCTCGGTTTGTTTAAATGTGTTAAATTTCTATCTTTTGAACATCATTTTTTATTGATATAATCTGTAATTATCTATAAATCCATGGTTTCCTCATTTAAATTATTTATTACTTATTTGTAGTATTTCGATATATATATATATGTATTCGAGGTAATATCGATAAATAATAGAATGACTGGATAAAAATAACTTTTAAACTAATAAAATAACTTGGGGGAATTTTTAAATTAGCATTACATCAATATATAAAATTGTGTTGTTGTTGTTTAGGCCACCTGATCGACAGTAACATCAGATCAAGGTCCACGAAATTCATCGCGGTTAAGAGCTAGATTTCTACGCCTGTCGTTAGCCTTAGCTTTGAGCACCATGCAGATGACAGTACGATTTGGCTCATTCCCCTCCCCCAATTTTGAGGGAGAATACCCCTGGGATGGTAGGGGGCCTCCCACCTCTTTTTCCCATCCACCAACCTCACGAGAGGACTTGCGGCTAGACAGAGTAGGCTCATGTCGTGAAGTCACTATACATTTACAAACATCCGCTCCTTCTCCGGGATTCGAACCCAGGCCCTAAGGCACCTTAGTCAGCGTCGCTAACCACTATACCGGATGGGTGGCTCTATATAAACTTGTAAAACTTGTTATGCCATAAGCACAAAAATGACATTTATTGGAATTTGGGCCTTACAGTTTGCTAGATTCTTAATTAGCGTTATATGGACAAACTTTTCTTAGAATAAGTTTCAGGATCATCCATTAGTTGTAATCGGAATTTCCTGAAATTAGTCGTCTTTTCTTTGCCTTGTAATATTAAATATACGAGAAAAAAAAATGGTTTTAAAATATTTTTTACAAACAATAAATATTATTGTTTAAGTTTATTTATTTCATGAATATGGACACACACAAAACAGGAGAAAAATAGCTGGATTCAATTTTCAAATAGCATGATGCTTAAAATAAGCAGGAGTAATTAAAATTTATCTGTGAAGTGTTTATTATTAAATCGATTATAAGCATATTTAGAAATAGTAAAATAGAATGAGCTCCGACAATTTCCCCACTAATTTGCTTCATTGTCTTTTTTTTAAAAAAAAGTATTGTAAAAAAAATTTTTTAAGTCTTCCTACTTAGATCAACAAAAAATTTTTTTATTTTAGCAACTTTTTATTAAATAGTTACAATATATATATATATGACAGAATCACAACATTAAGTGGTAATTAATTTTTATTCATTATCATTAAAGTATCGTATTGTCATCCAAAACAATCGTGTCTATAAAATTTAAGTGCAACTGAAGGCTTTAAAACGTGAGAAAAAAAACCCTTTTCAAGTTTTGACACAAGTCGCCAAAAAGGATGCCAACATGGCTGTATTCGTAATTCTTTAAATAATTAGTTTTAATCAATTAATTTTTATTAATTATAATTAAATGATTGTATTGTCATCCAAAATAGCCATGTATATAAAATTTTAGCTCAATGGAGCGCTTTAAAATGTATTTTATTAACGATTGAAAATTCCACCAAGATAAATAAATAAATATAGAGAGAGTGTGAGCTAATGGTAGGAATTACAAAAAAATTTCCTGCTACTCATAAACAGTCGTTTCTCTCAAAATAAAAGAAATTGATTAAAATAAAATATTGAACGCACATCCTATTTGGCGAATTTTTGGTTCCATAAAGATTTTATTCTTGCAATCAATATTTAGGGGTAATCTTTAGAAAATTATTTTTCTTTTCTGGTAACTTAAAACAGCCTGAAAATCTGTTTTAAAAATCACCAAAGAAACTGCCAAACTCGCCAACCTGAACCTTAAGAGTTTCATTTTGATTAAGAAGCTTCATTGGACATCATTTCCTCTTCGTCTCAGGGTCTTGCCTGCGGTACTGAGCCCACGCAGTGTACCCAATAACTCGAAACAGAAACCGAAGTGTGACATGGATAAAAACAAAACCGCGCCGTGACACTGACCGACTTTTCGGACTGCATGACCCTTCCGAGCAGCTGATCCTCGAGACCCTTGGCCGTCACGGTGAAGTCGATGACCGATGTCGTGGCGCTGATTTCCGGCGAGAAAGCCGGGTTGGGAAGCTTCGTGGTGACGAACAGCTTGAAACCCTCGATCACGTCACTCTTTTTCCCCTAACATTACCTGTAACAAAACGCATGTCATTTTCAGTTTATGATTTATTACACAGTTGTATAGTTGTTCTAAAAGTAGTCAAATACTAAAAAACCAGAATGCAATTATAAAAAGTCCCTAGAATCAGGAACGACACATTTTGTCAGTTATATTCGTAAAATAAAGATGAAGAACGCTCTTTCATTGGACTATCAAACACATGCGAGAAATTCTAATAAAATTTTCTTTTTAAATGCTCCTTTATTTTTTACGCAAATTTAAATCAAATTTAAGCATGCATTAAATATCAAAAATAAAAGATTTATGAAATAATTTCGACAAACGATCGATAGTCAAAATATTAAATACTATAAAGCAGTGATCAGCAACCCCCGGTCCGTGGATCAAATGGTGCCGGTTCGCCTAAAGAACATTAAACTATTGCCATTTTATTTAAAGGGATGCATTTCTCTCGGATTGGCGCAACTTTCCACGGAAATCACTTTATATTCCACGTTAAATCACTTTTATTCATTTTTGGTGTAACTATATAGAATGCTAAAGGTACATTTATATAAATGTAACTAAATTAAAATTGTTAAATCAAAACAATCTAAAATATAAACAATCAACGTGTCCCACCCTCAGCGGTCCGCGGTAAAATTATCAAACGTTGACCGGTCCGCAGCGATAAAAAGGTTGCGGAGCACTGCTATAAAGGATATTTATCGACCTATTAGGTGTTCTTTTTTTTTCTCTTTTTTTAAAACAAAAAAAAAATGATTTTTATAAATTTCCCCACATAAAAGATCCCTCTGAGTTTCGATTGATTGTTTGTTTGACACTTTGCGGAAACACGAGAGCTACTGATGATGGATCTCATAATTTTAACCACAAGAAAGTGACATATGAAGAGTGGCTGCCTACTCTAAATTTCCACACCACGGCAGCGTGGCGACTTCGAGACTCGACAGACTTAACGTGCATACGTCTCTCTACATCAGGGGTGGGTAGACGTTTCAAGGGTACGGGCTACTTCTAAATATTTCAAGGTGTTGCGGTCCTCCCAGTCTTCAGTCTAGTCAGCGCAAGGATGTTCCACAAATATGTTTTTCATTAATATGTTTTTTTAATATATTTTAACAGTTTTGTTCAAATAGTTCTGTCATACTGTCTAAAACGAAACTCCTGATCGTGCTCAAATATCAGCAATCTATCGGTTATTGTTATTTTCTAGTGACAGGAAAAATTTGGCGCACGTTCATTCGGCGGCGTACATCAAACTCCACCTCCCTAGTTTTATCTGTATACACGGTATTGCCGAATTTGACAGAAAAATTCAGGGGGCTGGTAGTAGGCAGCATGGGGACGACAAATCCTCTCAGAGCAGGGATGGCGAACCAATGGCACGCGACACAATATTTTGGGCACGCCAGAGATCAAAATAGTTTGCAATTTATTTCAAAATAACAAAATTCACTATGAAACATTAAGAACAAATACGAGTGATCAGTTGTGGGGAGGCGGGACGCATACCTGTTTGTTGTTGTCTTTTAGTTATTGCCTTAGTTACATCTAGGACTACAGTTGCTTATGATGTAAAATTTGTCTACGCATAGCACAGTCAATTTCGTTCACAAAAGGGAACCACAGGAAAAATAATTAATGGCTTAGAAACCATTTGGCAGATGACTCCGATTCAGCATGCATTATACTAAAGGTAGCATCTTACAATCTTAATATAAGTTGTTTGTCATCCAATCTGCAACAACAGAAGTCCCACTAATGTTACTGTAATTTGAATTACATATATAACTAAAACATTTACAACTATGTAGTACACAAAAGGTATTTTTTCGTAATAAATAAAACGTTTTGAGTTGTAAGTATTTACTTTTGTTATTTTCCCAATAATCACAAGCCAGAATTATTTGACGGCCCGTCTATACCTCATTGAACACTTCTTTAGAAAAATGGCACGTTGATCCATAAAGGTCCGCCACCCTTGTCTTAGAGAAAGGGATTACAAACAGCGTTTAGTCGGGGGTAGTTCGTAAAAACAGTCAGAAAGAGTGTGATGTCGAGTGAAATGAAAACGGGCAATAAGAGGCAAAAATTACATTAATTAGACGTTCAGTATACGAAAAATGCATCACAATTCGAAGTTAAAAATGCAACGACAAGTAATTGTCACGGGAATTGTTTGAAGTTTCGGCCACGCATGTCGACATTGACGGAGGAAGGATTGTAGAACACAATATCCGGTGTGCTGACTATATCAGCTGAAGCGACGACGATCCCTACCGTGAGATCTTCTACTGTAGCCATCGGTGTTTCATACACAAGAGATTTAAGGTGGCCCCAGAAGAAGAAACCCGAAGGATTGAGGTCCGGAGAGCGTGGAGGCCAAGCAACAGGTACGCCATTCCAACCCACTTCTTGGAATATATAACACGGAGGTAGTCAAGCACGGCAACTGAAAAATGTGCTGGTGCACCATCATGCATGAACCTCACGTTCTGGTGCGCAATGCACGGCACTCCCTGCAGCAATTCCGGCATGTGTGCATGGTTTCTTCAACCCTACCCCACAGCTTTCCAAATCCCCTCATTCGTTTGCCACGCTCCGTCTGGCTACTATTATCGCTATTTTTCCGGGCTTAACGTGGTTTGGGCCCGTGGCGTCGGAGAACC